>VXBZ01003465.1:43250-57434 GCA_013399135.1 Heliornis fulica
AGTGGTAGTTACTTGAGTTAAATCCAGCTGGCAGCTGGTCACCAGTGCTGTTCCGCAGTGCTCAGTGCTGGGCCCAGTTCTCTTTAATGTCTTTATTAGTGGGGATCTAGTGCACTCCCAGTAAGTTCACATAGGACACTAAGTTAGGTGGGAGTGTTGATCTTCTGCAGCATAGGAAGGCCCTACAGAGGGATCTAGACAGGCTGGATCTGTGGACCAAGGCCAGTGGCATCGCATTCAACAAGGCCAAGTGCCAGTCACAACCCCAGGCAGTGCTACAGACTTGGGGCAGACTGTCTGGAGAGCTGCCTGGTAGAGAAGGACCTGGGGGTGTTCAAGAGCTGAACACCAGCTGAGGCTGGTGAGGGGACTTGGAGGATAAATGTTATGAGGAGTGGCTGAGGGAACTGGGGTTGTTTAGTCTGGAGAAGAGGAGGTTGAGGGTAGACCTAATTGCTCTCTACAACTCTGTGAAAGGAGGTGGTGGAGAGGCAGGGGTTGAGCTTTTTCCTTAGTGATGGGTGATAAAACCAGCAGAAATGACATCGTTGCACTGGGGAGGTTTGGATTGGATATTGGGAAAATTTCTTCACAGAGAGGATTGTCAGGTATTGGAATGGGCTGCCCAGGGAGGTGGTGGAGTCTCCATCCCTGAAGGTATTTAAAACATGGTTAGATGTGGTGCTGAGGGATGTGGTTTAGTAGTGGATAAGAGATTAGGATGATGGTTGGACTTCATGATCTGAAGGGTCCCATCCACCCAAGACATGTCTGTGACTCTGTCTAGAATCCTGTGTGTATGATTTGGTGCATGGAGTGGTTAAGTTAGCAAAGGTGAAGTTTGGTCTACTAAAAGAACAGAAGAAAACCATTTTGCAAGTGATAAGAAGCTACAGATCCTATTGCTGCTGCTTCTCTTTTGCAACCATTGTGATGGCAAAGCACAGAGTGACAGATGGCATCATTCAGTGGCTGTGCTGCCTTGGCTACAATGTACTGCTAGCAGAACAGCCCCAGTAGAGCTCCTAACTGCCCAGAGAGAGTAGACAAAGCCTTCACTTTATATTTCCCTGATGCAGCTCTTTACCAAGTGTGTTCTGGTAGAGTCATCTTTAAAGCACTGAGCAGCAGTTAGATCTTTTGAGTGCTGGTGTCAACATCTAAGCTGCTTGCCCGATGGGTGAGAAGTGGCTACTTTACATCGTGATTCACCTGACTTATTTTAAATTTCTGTGTGAACAGCTGAGGCACTGCAAGTGTGGGTCGTTTCAGCTCATCTAAAAGGGATGTTTGTGCAGCCATAGATTCCTGCAGTAGGTGAGATGAATCCCATTGCTGGTGGTTTTCCCCATTAATAACAGGTGATCGCTGTTTTGATCTTATGCTTGCGTAGGCCTAAGGTACAGTGACAGTTACCTTGAGTATCTCTTGGGATGGACACCTGATTCAAGTGTCTGCTCTTTTTAGTATCACTTAAGTTGTGGTGTCAACTCTGAACATGTGTAGACCCTATAAAAATGGTGTTTATCTGCAACGTTCTTATATTTTGTTTTCAACCTTTTGCAGGGAACTGACGCTTTTCTGGAGCAAATTGCAGAGAAGAATAGATCCTTCTTTGGATTCCTTTTTGGAGAGATGTCGTCAGTTTGGCATCATTGCCAAGACACTACAACATCTGTTCTTCTTGATAAGAGTCATACAATCTGAAGTAAGTAAACTGCAGTCTTTGGACACAGAAAGAAATGTTTACATTAATTTATTGTTAATAATTCTTCTGAACTGATACCAAATATAGCTTTTTTCATTATTCATCCTTTGTAATTAAATGCCTAATAACTTATAAAAATGCCTGGCATTTGCATTTTTGTCAGCTTGACACAACCTTCAGTCAGTGTGAAATGGCTTGTTTGTTTTTCTGAAGATACTCTGACAGCATTGGTCAAACAAAACATATCTGTGGTTTGGTCTGATGTGTGTTTAGAAGCGAGGCATAACCACAGTTTTCTGCAGCATCTCTCAGATGGAGACTTACCTGAAACACCCCATGTTTCTACATTCTGGGAAAGTGGTTTCCTTAAAAGGTGTGATACTGTCACACTTCAACATGCTGATCTTTAGAAGGTTGCAGAAAGATTCAAGCAATGCTCAACAGCAGATTTTATAAACTCATAATCTGTTTAGAGTAACAAGAAGACTTCAATTGATCCATCTACACAGCAGGCAAAGAAAGCATCCTCTTTGTAACAGTAGCTATCCCTTCTGCTGTGCTAAATCTGGAGAATTGCTCACAAGGATGTTTCTGTTTTCCTCTGATGGTTACTCTGATTCTTGAAATTGATTAGACTGAAATTTCCAGCCTCTGATCAGTGTGCAGGAGCAGTTTTGTGGAGGTCATTTATGAGTGAAAATTAATCAGGCACACTTTAATGGAGGAAAAAATAAGCTAGCTGATAAGGAAAGGTTTGTAACTGTTTTAGTAACAACATATATACATCATGAACCTTGAATTAGCTCTGGATTTTACCTTAGAAATGTCACCATTTCCAAGATTTCAGAGTGGGTTTTTTTTCTGAAAAACAGCATGATTTTGCACATGTGAAGTAGAATCTGTCACGTGAACTTCAGTTTTATGAACGCTTCATGTAACATTACCCTCCCAAATATTCTCATATTTTTGCACTCTTATATGGACATGAGTTAATTCAGAGTTAAGGCATCACATGATTATGGATAAAATGGGTAAGGTTCCTTTTTCAATTACATTTCTCTCCAGGTTTAGGCTTGTTTGCCTTGGGAATCTTTTTCACGCTATTAAGTGTGATCTGATAAAGNGTTACATTTCTCTGCAGGTTCAGGCTTGTTTGCCTTGGGAATCTCTTTCACTGGAGTTTATCCTGTAAACTAAATGAGCTATTAAGTGTGATCTGATAAAGAGAAGAGGAAGACTCTGGTTTTAGAGTCAAAGTAGAGATAAGGTCATAGAGGAGAGTCCAGAACTAGAATTTGGCAAAGATTAATTCCAATGGCAGTTGCATGGAGAACAGTCTGCTCCTAGTTTGTTTAAAGTTGGCCTGTTTCTGCTTTCAAAATGGAATGAATGCATACTTCACAAAGCATAATACAGTTAACTACTTGCCAATTCTTTCAGTGTTTCCTAATGAACTGTCTTAACATTTCTTCTACAGAAATAGCTTTTTTATTGTTATCCATCAAATTAAGTTACTGAATTAAAGTAGCATTGCATGGCTTGCAGCAGGTGGAGCTTGATAATGCCATTTGAACTGCTGTGGATTGTGTTGGCCACGTGTCATCTCTATTCATAAGGGTCTTGGTTGTTACTTATTAAAGATGACTAAATAGCTACCTCATGCATTTAAAATCAACATGATAGTAGGTGCCTGCTAGATACTACTGAGCAGCACCTCGAAATTGCTTAAACTCCTCAGAAAATGGTTAGAAGTGGAATATCAGTTATCTTCATCTCTACATCTACTACTGTACTGCTTATGCTGTTGAAGGTGAATTTTTTGTTATTTATTTTTTGTATGCATGTGAATTTCTGTTCAAGTCCACATTACAGCCGATACCCTGTGCGGATGCTGCGCTCAGAATGTGTGGGGAAGGTCTGCACCATCCTGTTCCAGACCTCTGACTTAGTGTGATTGAGAGTGATTCAGGGAAGAGACAGATGAGGTAGATGTTTTGCAACATCCAGTGCCTGAGCTAGTTTGTGAGACTCCTCCACAAAGGGCACTAAATGAAGTGGCTCCTCTTGCTTGAAAAGTAGAAGAGGTTCCTCACAAAATAAACTGCAGGTTTGTAGAGTATGTTCAGTGACGCGGGCACTGAACACTCAGAAGCCTGAATACAATTTGAATGGGCTGTAGCTGATTGAATGCTCTCACTGCACATTCTTTTCAGAGAACAGCTCTAGAGAGAATGTACTTACCAGAAACAACATTTGTTCTGTGGCTGTTTATTGATATTTATTTTTTTTCTGTTAAACAGGCAGAAGAAGCAGGACTCGCAGTGTCTGTTTTGTTATGTGTGAGAGCACTTCAGATCAGATCAAATGGAAGTGATGAAATGAAGACATCAGTATGTAAAACAATTGCATGCCTTTTACCAGAAGACCTTGAAGTTAGAAGAGCTTGTCAGCTCACAGAATTTTTACTTGAGCCAACTTTGAGTGGATTTAATGTGTTGGAAGAGCTCTATATGCAGCCGGATCAAAAATTTGATGAAGAAAATGCCCTGGTTCCGAACTCGCTCCGCTGTGAGCTGCTCTTAGCTTTAAAAGCATATTGGCCATTTGATCCCGAGTTTTGGGACTGGAAGACCTTAAAGCGCCATTGCCTTAAACTGTTAGGGAAAGTGGCTTCTGATTCCGAAGATGATGCAAGTTGTAATATGTCCATTAATGAAACTGACATGTTAGAATCTTTCTTTAGTGACTACGATGAAACAAAAGACCATAAATACTATGATGGAAAAGACATAATCAACCACCCTAAAGAAAAAGCAAGAGTGAAAAAACCAATTGGTTCTTCGGAAAGGTATCAGAGATGGCTTCAATACAAATTTTTTTGTGTGCTCTGCAAAAGGGAGTGTATAGAGGCTAGAATACTGCATCATTCTAAGATGCACATGGAAGATGGAGTTTATACATGTCCTGTGTGTACCAAAAAGTTCAAGAGAAAGGAGTTTTTTGTACCACACGTAATGGAACATGTCAAAATGCCACCTAGTAAAACACACAGGCCTAAAAAGAAAATAATACTGAAAAAAGAGAGATCACCACAAAAGACAACAGCTTCCATCAGCCCAGTCCCAGTATTGCAGGAAAAGTCACATCAGCCACAGCTGCCTGAAAACTTTGAAGATGACACACATGAATATGTCACATTTAGCCAACTGGAAAATTGCCAGCTACAAGACAGAGACATCTATCCATGTCCTGGAACAGATTGTTCTAGAGTATTTAAACAGTTTAAATACCTGAGTGTACATCTGAAAGCTGAGCATCAAAACAACGACGAGAATGCAAAACACTACCTGGATATGAAGAACAGGAGGGAGAAGTGCGCTTTCTGTCGCCGACACTTCATGACATCCTTCCATTTGCGGGAGCACGAGCGTGTGCACTGTGGGCCCCAGCCATACATGTGTGTGTCAATGGACTGTTATGCTAGATTTGGGTCAGTTAATGAGCTTCTCAATCACAAACAGACACACGATGATCTTCGTTACAAATGCGAACTAAACGGCTGTAATATTGTTTTCAGTGACTTAGGGCAGCTGTACCATCATGAGGCACAGCACTTCAGAGATGCATCCTATACCTGCCACTTCTTTGGTTGCAAAAAGTTTTATTATTCAAAAACTGAGTTTCAGAATCACCTTGCAGTGCATAATATAGAAGCATCAGATGGGGAAGTGAAGCAAACACTAAAGCATGAAGAGCTAGTTTCAAAAGACAAATGCAGGTTTCTTCCAGAGTCTCAGCTGCTTGAACGCTCTGAAGATTCTACTCTGAACGATAACTTGGATCCCTCTGGTTCTCAGGAAATTCCACAGATTAAAGAAGAAGCTCTCTCTGACAGTGAAGATCTAGACAGTGACAGTAATTGCAGTCTTCATTGTGGGGACAGCAGCACAGATGCTACAGTACACCAAGGCCAGGTGTCTCCCATACTGATTGAAGCAACGGCACACAATCAATCAGTTCCAGGTTTTCTCGTGTCCCAGGAGGGAGTTTTCCATCCAGGAGATGGGAAACAATGTTCCAACGTGGCAGTGTGCTTTGATGAAAAAAGCCTTTCCTGTGGTTTTGAAGGCTGCTGTTCTCCACACAAAAATTCTAGAAGTGTGCAAAAACACCTGCGCAGGGCCCATCCATATAACTTTAAAGGTAGAAAAAATGCAGACATGAAAACTAAAGATTTTCTCAATCTGCTGAGTGATGCTCCAGACAGTAAATCTCCTACAGATGTGAGTACAGAGTTAGATCATAATTCAGATACAAATGCTGACTCTCCACAAAGTTTGTATTGTACTATAGATGCTAAAGGAAGCCTGAAGGATGAACCGTGTCCATCTTCCCCAGAAACATCTTTTTACGACAGTTCTAAAGAATCAAATGTTGAAGATAACATGTTGGAGCTAATGTTAGGATTGAAACATCTCAGCTTGAAAAATTCTAACATTCAGAATGCTTCAAGACACAAAGCTCTTTTGGGCTCTTCACAGGCGTATTTATCTAGGGATGCCAAGTGCCCTGAATCAGTAGATGAAGCTACCTCAAAACTTCAGCATCAAGAGCAGCAAAATAATTTACCCAGCCAGTACCTTACTCAGCTGGCAGCTAAACCATTTTTTTGTGAATGTCAAGGATGTACATGTGAGTTTGTGACCAGAGAAGCTCTCTTAATGCATTATGTTAAAAAGCATAACTACTCAAAGGAAATGGTTCTGCAGTTAAACATGTTTCAGCATCGGTACTCACCGTTTAAATGCCATATTTGCCAAAGATCATTTACAAGAAAAACACACCTTAGGATCCACTATAGAAACAAACATCAAATTGGCTGTGAGAGGGTAGCTCACAAGGTGTGTTCGAATGAAAAATTTCATCATGTAGGTTTATGTATAGACGACATGCATAAAAACAGCACTGTTGCAACACCTGCCTGCCATGCAACCAATGTTGAATTCATTGAACATTCAGACCACTCTGAACCACTGTGTCACCCTAAAAAGGAAGACTGTAGTTCCGAGACAGATGGGGAGTCCAGTGAAGAGACAGAAAATAATGTAACAAGAAAAACATCTACCATGGCTTCTCTGGACAGTCATCGGGAAGAACTGGAAGAAAGACAGGGAAGAGGAAGCAAAAGAACGGTTGCTAAAGGAAACTTATGCTATATACTGCATAAATACCACAAACCATTTCATTGTATACATAAAAGTTGCAACTCTGCATTTACCAACCAGAAAGGTTTGATTCGCCATTATAGGACCGTTCACCAGTATAATAAGGAACAGCTCTGCTTGGAAAAAGACAAAGCAGGAACGAAAAGGGAACTTGTCAAATGTAAAAAAATCTTTGCATGCCAATACAAAGAGTGTGGTAAGCGTTTTTTATGTTCTAAAGCTCTTGCTAAGCATTGTAGTGACTTCCACAATGAACGCTTAGAGGATCAAAAACTGCTTTCTGAAGCTGAATCTGCAAGATTTGCTTGTAACCAGGCCCACTGCCCTGCTGTATTTTACACCATTAATAAGCTTAAACAGCACCTAATAGAAGACCATTGCAATGAAGAAAAATTAAACAAAGATTTTGAAATCCATTGTGACCTTAATGGCTGTGATAGAATTTTCACAAACTACAGCCATTACTCTCAGCACGTCTATTTCCGACACAGTGAGTATTACGATAGTCTCTTTGGAAATCAGAGAGAGGAGGAAGATAATGAAGTTAAAGCTAAAAATGAACAAAGTTATTTGAAAGGTGGTTTTCACGTAAACAAGCAGAATGGGAAGCAGTCAAAAGGAAAATCTAAAAGAGGTGGCAGAAGTAGAGAGAAGCATTTGATGAGTTTCAAAACAAAAGAGGAAGCCCTACAGATGTGCAAAGAGAAGTCTAACCAGACCCAGTACCCTTGCATGGTTCAGGGGTGTTTGTCTGTCGTCAAGTTGGAAAGCAGTATAGTGAGACACTATAAGCGAACACATCAGATGACCAATATGTACATAGAGCAACGAATCCAGAAGCTTGTTGTTTGTGTTAAATGTGGCATAATGATCGAAAAGCAGCAGTCCTGCTCTGAAAAAGCTTTAGACTTGGATAAAAAAGATGCAGAAGTTACTGAGGATACATCAGCTAATTCTGAGAACGTGCAGGAAAGCGACAAACCTCCCGTTGCGAATCCTGAATGTGATCCTCAAGATGCAAACAGTGAAGACCAAAAGAGATGTCCATCGAGTAGTGGGAGCTTTGATGCAAGTGCCTTTACCTATTCAGGCACTTTAAAATATAACCATAGTTCAAACAACACCTGCTTTGAAGAGCATAACATCAGGGAGACAGTTACATGTAAAACTGAAAATTTTTCCAAAAGCAGTGGAAGGGAGAACAGCTCTTACTTCTCCACTTTACCGTTAGAATTGCCAAGAGAGAAAGACCCAGAAGGATGTCAGCAAAGTGCAGTTAATCCAAATGCAAAGAGAAATGCACCGTGTGCTACAAAAGACAAATTTCAGAAGCCTCCAGTTTCCAAACCATTTGATTTAAAGACATATAAACCAATGGGGTTTGAGTCTTCCTTTTTAAAATTTATTCAGGAAAGTGAGGGAAAAGATGACGACGATGATGATGAGTTGGATGAGGTAGTAGAATGGGAGTCTCCTGAGCAGTTGCCAGTAGACAAAACCTTGCAGAAAGAGGGAGATGGTCAAGGGGATACACCAGTGAACAACTTTGTAAGTGACAAGAATGTAATTGTACCCCAGAACAGTCATGAGCAGCTGACAGACATCCAGCCCTTGTTGACAGAATCGTCATCTGCCCCTTCTTTAGAAAATCTGAGGGCAATCCTGGACAAGGCACTAACGGACTGTGGAGACCTTGCCTTAAAACAACTTCATTACTTAAGACCAGTAGTTGTTCTTGAAAGATCCAAGTTTTCCACACCCCTCATAGACTTATTTCCAACAAAAAAGGCAGATGAGCTTTGTGTAGGAAGTATGTAAGTAGTTTTGCTTAGAGCAGATTGCTTCCACTACTGCTGTATGGGGAGAACTTCAAATTAGAACAATAATTCTTGCAGTACACACTGTTTAGGTTAGTTTAGACTGTTTAATTCCATGAATGTATAATATCTGTCAAAAGTATTGGTCAAGTTAATTTGGCTCCCCATTTTTTTTTTTCAATGGACTGTGCTGATTTTGGTGCTATTTAACACATCGGAATACTGGGAGCTTCCTCTTGAAGAGTAAACCTGCATGATTGTATATGGAACGTCCTAGGGTACCAGGGTCTGGGGGCAATGGAGTTACTACTTGACTTGAATGTGCACCCTAGGGTGCTTTGTGTAACATATTGTACACTACAGCATCTTATATTTTTTGAGTTATGAGTTTCAATAAATTACAGTTTTTCACCCATTTGTTTACTGTACAATAAATCTTTAACGTGGTTTACTTGTAATTGAATTTGGGACCATGCTGAGTGCAATGTTGCTTAAGTTTTATGCATTTGTAGATAATATATCAGACTGATGAAACAGTATAGATACAGAAAAGTAAAGTATTACATTTTATAACATTCTCTGTGCTTTTTTCAGACTTGAAAGAGTTATAATTAGTACAGGCAGAAAGCACTTACTACTTTAAGGATGAAAACTTCCTAGTTACCTTTCCCTTCTTTAAACAACAAAGATGCTTCTGAGAGTGTATGGTACAATGTAAATGTTAAAGAGCATTGCCAGACTTCCAAGAGACCTGTGTCACATGAAAGTATCAATGCACATTTTAGGTTCCCTGGTTAGCTTTTTGAATAATGAATAAAACCTTGCTGCAAGATTCACTAGAAGAGTAATTAATGTTTTTAAGATCTGGTTTTTTGTTCTTCTGTGTCTTGTGTCTTGCTGTACTTGTGGATATGTCGTGAGGCCCAGAATTGGTTTCCACTGTAAGAAGTGGTATTTCCAGTCTCCATGAGGATGCTAATGCACAAGCAGCAATCACAGCTTCTTACTGATTGAGCACTTGGATTTTGTTGGGGTGGTTTGGATTTTTACTGTGATTGAAAAGTAGCAGTGGAAAAGAAATTGAGAAAAACTTCAGAAAATTTTACGTAAAATAGACCTTGAATATTGGCCGGATGCAGGATTGGAGAAGGCTTTCTAAAAACCTGTCTGGAGAACAGTGTTATGACTAAAACTAGGCAGAAGTGGCATCTTCATGCTACACTTAGGATTGGGCATCCCTAAAATATTAGATAAAAAGTTGTACACTAAGCAGAGTACGTGTAGTTTATTATATATCTTTGCCTGTCATTTCCTCTCTCTGAATTATAAGCTTATTTAATGAAAGGAATATGGTGCTTGAATCTTCTTGGTAGCTTTTAAAAATGAGGCTGATTATAAAAATATTAAATACTGCAGCAGGGTCAGACACTTGAACTAGCAAAATACATATTCCAACGTGCTTTTTCTGTCTTTAAAAAAAATAATTAAAAAAAAATGTTTGCATCATGTTCAAACATACTTGAAACTTTAGGAAACAGGAGAAGAGACTGACTTCAAAATTAATAAACATGTTGACTGCTTCAGGTGTAACATGTTTAAAGAGGTACCAGTACAGTGCTGGGTTTTTGCACGTCCTGTGTGCACTCTGTCCCGTTTAATGTCCAAAGAAAGAAAATTGGTCAATACGAATAGGAAATAAATTGAGGTTTAAAGTCTTCAGTTTTGAGTCAAGCAAGTGTATTTCTACTAAGCAACCAGAGCTTCAAATATAACAGCATTATAAATCCAAACATTTAAAATGCTTGAGAAGTTAGATGAGAGTAATTAGATAAGAACATAGGAATGAAATCAGAAAGTATGTAACTATGCCACACACTGAAGAAGTGTTGAGACAAAGGCAGCGTGCAAGGTTTTGCTTTGTGTAGTCCTAAATCTTTTAAAATATGGTTTTAATGTCATTGGTTGCTCCTGCAACTTAATAACATGAGTACAGTCAGGAAAGTGGACAGGATTAAATTCAAGACTGATGTCGTGAGATTCACTCAGGTGACATCAGCTGAGTCATAAGACCAGTAAAGAACTTTCTACATGGGGAATAGCAAAAAGAAGTAGATTCCACCAAAACAAGTGTCTGCAGACTTAAAATACACAAACACACACAGTGTGATGACTGCTTGGCCTACCTGCATCCTCTTTGAAGGTAACAGTATGTTCTTGAGGTAATTGAGTCATGTCTGATGCTGCCTGCCACTTCTATCAGCACATGTTGATGGAAATTTACTCTGCAAGGACCTGAAATTGTCTCAAATGACCTGGGAACAATTTGGTTTCCATAGGACATGCAAAAGGTAATACTCCATGTCTACACAAGCTGTAAGAAAACTTAAAAAATGGGTTTATTTACAAAGCACTGCTTCATGGTGTTGATGCAGCCTTTGTTAAGTGTAGTATGTTGGAAATGTAATTTTACACATAGTTTTATTAGTAGTTTTGAAACAGTTTTAATGTCTTTGCAAACCTGAAGGCATATACAGAGTCTTTGCTTTCTCTTTTCATCAGGTTGCCTGACAGTTGCTTAGTTCCCAGCTGGAAGTTTGTTTAATTGGAGTAACAGTTCAGTGGTTTTTGTTTTTACCTACAAACACCAGAAACATTTCAGAGAAGCTTCTATTTATTCCTTCAGACTTAATTTATGCATCACTCACTAGACCTTCCTCTAATGAGCTCTTGGAGAATAGAGACATTTCTAGAAATGTCACAAATAATACAGCTCCAGTTGCAGATCTGACCTTCTCCAGTGATGTGGCATCCAGTCTGTTACTGGGATTTTTAATTCTGTGATCTCAAGTTCTATTCATATTTCTTTTCAAAGATACTAATGTCTCAGTGGTCTGTTGGTCTTCCTAGGTGTGGAAATAATGTCTCCCCTGTTCCAGATACAGCTGGTATCTCTCAGCACTTGAGTTCTGCTTCTCTATTACCCCCAAAGCGCGCTGCCATCTCGGGCAGGGAGCGCGTTACTGTACCGTCAGGTCTGCACAGTTTGAGTCTGTGTCCTAATTCTGATTGGGGGGTGGGGACAGGCTGGTTTATCTGCTCTGATTGCCCAGCACTAGTTGGTATTGGGGAAAGAGGCCACAGACAGTCAAGATCTGAAGTTTTAATGTTCTTACCTTCTGTTTCCAAGTCATCAGATAGGCTGTCATTCCCCCTTACAAGTTCTCCCAGAACTTGTCTTACAGTAAGGGTGTAACATTTCCAGCTTCTTGCTTTCAAAACACAGAGGAGAACCACACTCCCCAGTAAGGGAGCACCATGGTGTTGACTCCCCACAACGGGTTCTTGCTCTAAACAACAGGTACCAGCGAAAACAGAGGTGCCAGATCATGGTAAGTTACAGCCATTTTTAAATGATTGGCTTCAAGTGTGTGATTGTACAAGAACTCCTGTTTGTGGGTTGTGCACACTTGAATTCCCCAAGGCTGTGTACAGCCCTGCCCCAGTCCCACGGTACTCAGACCCTGAATACCAGTACAGAGACCGCCCGGGCTGACATCAGTGCTTCTGGCAGGGCTCTCAGCTGAGCAAACAGCTCTGGCAGTGGTGTTCGTGCAAGATCCTTGAACTGCATGATGCTGGAAAAGCCCAGTGATCCTGTATTTCACAAAATCTGCATCTTGCCTGCAGTGAATGATTTGAAATTTCCAGTTAAGTCCTAGCACGTCTCTGAGCATGGTTATGACAGGGAATAGGGAAGTCTTAAATAAATCCATCTTCCCTTTGCCTGGCCTTGGCAAGTGCCAAACCTGTTCTTCCTCTTCCCTAAAGTTTACAGCTGGTGCCCTTAAGCTCTTCTCCCTCCCCACAGCAGTACTCCCACAATTATTCTTCCCTTGGCTACATGAGTTTGGAGTGGATGAGGGTGGGATACAAGAGCTGTGGCTTTTCCTTGAAAATGTCTTAAGATGTATGATTACAGGCAAGGAAGTAGGTGTGGGATTCATCAGGGTGCAGAGCGGTGCCAGGGAGGAAACTGGTTTGGCCTGAAACTGGTTTGATGAATTTCTAGAGCTTCCTCTAGAAAAAGAGAAGTGGCAGTAACAGCTCACACAGTGGAGCATGGCCTTGTACAGGAATATTACTGGGGGAGGGGCAGACAGGACAGGACAAAAACCCACTTTCAGAAAAGATCAGGCTGCTTTTTTATTTAAGAGGTCATTCTCATAAATCATTACAAATGGTAACTGATAGAAAATGGGAAAATTAAGTGGGCATTGTTTTAATAAAAGTCAATGATTTAAATTTCATAGACAAGCTCTGTTGTACTTCAGTCTGGTAGAAATTAGATGAATGGCTGATAATAAAATGGTCTGTTAAGAGCTGGCAATCATTACCACTAGTGCATCTCTGTACCTTGACAGAGATTAACTCTGTAACTGGGGGATGTGTGTCCTCTGCAGGGATGTGTGTCCCCCAGTGCTGCTGTGACAAGTTTTATGGACTTCAGCAGCATCCATGTTGTCTTTGCTTGACATTATAGATAGGAAAAATGAAGGGTATTTTCACTCTAAATATTTGATTCCTTTAGGGCTGTCTTAACTGTGTCCCAAAACATTTTGGGTTTATTCTGGTTCAGAAAGGAGGGCACTGGCTTGCCTGCCTTTACAATGGAGTTAGACAACTATGACAAGAAAGACTTTTACTTTAACACTGTATTACACTTACAATAACACTTAAAAGTATTTTAACACTTTGTCCTTCCCAGAACCATGTAAATGCATGAGCACAGGACCTGAAAGAGGGGAAGAAGGGGATTGGTGCTCTGTTTCCAATGGCAGTGCTTCAAGTCAGCTTCAAACGCTCACTGAGGTGAGTGAGGCAGCAGAAGTAGAGTCTCTGCTGCTCCTGTTCCCAGCTGTGATCCCCTGTTTCCATTGTGCCAGCTCTGTCACATCTGTGAATTTATTTAACTCCTTGAAACGTTGGAAAACAAACCCAGCAACAGTAACATACAACTAAAGTGTATTTCTACCCCTACTGTGCAAGGAAATAGGGCTGCAGCTCAAAGGTACAGGTTGTTAAGGCTATTGGGGCTGCAGTTCATGTGGGGGATTTTGTGGCCCATCAGATGCCCTTGCATCCTTGCTCAGGCCTATTGCTCATGCAAGGTACAGCAGCTTCCCTCACCATCCCGATTCCCCTGACTCCCTAACCCAGTCCTTTAAGAAGCTTCCTCCCTTCTGCACTCTGATCTCCTTACTCCTTTTTTCTGCCTGAGCTAAAATCCATCTTGTCTTCCTTTACAAGAGTAATCTCTGGCTTCATCTCCTTCCCTAGAAGTGCAGGTCCTGCTCTTTGCTTACTCACTGAGAATGGGGTCTCAGCTTGGACTCTGGAACGTGCCTGGCTGTGCTCTGCAACAGTCCCCTCTACC
>VXBZ01003466.1:13824-41563 GCA_013399135.1 Heliornis fulica
CTGAATTCACGAGTAAAATTTACACCCCCCCATGCTCTGCTGCACAAAAAAAAGGAGAAAAGGTGCTGTAAGATGTAAGGGTAACTTGGTATCAGAACAGTTACACGGAAAATAAAAAATCCAATTTCCTTGTCTGTGCAGCGGTGACGTTTTCTTTCCAGCGAGAGGGGTAAGAAGCAGAAGGGGCAGGAGATGAAGTGGAGGTGAATGGAGTGAGCTTCAGTGTCAGATTCTCTCTTCCAAGTTAAAACCAAGCAACCATCGCCACCAGCCAAAAAAAAAAAAAAATCTCATCTATTTTATTTGCCTTCCACAGACTTGTATATTTAGCACATCTTTTATTGTCCCACGGTGCTCCCAGAAAGTTGCTATACCTTAGCCTGAAATCACAGGCTGCTACGTGAGAGTTTGGCAACCTCCCTTCTGCTACAGCTGTTAAAGGAGATTTATCCTCCAGCAGAATTCATTCATCTCACCATTTATACCAGACATTAAGTGACTAAATCAGCTGTTGGGGTGGTTCCTTGGGCAGCCAAAACGATCAGCTCCCTAGAGATACCACCACGGAAGCCAGAATGGTATTGGTGTACCAAAACCCCCAGCCAATTACATTAAGCAGTGATTACATCATATACAGCTCATGTCAGTTTTGTTACTACCAAAGAACAGCAGAATGTATGTGAGAGAACAAAACAGCAAAAATTTCTGGGTTTAGACAAAGTTATGGGTCTGAGCATTGAAATTAATGAGTATCTTAATCTTTTATCCTAATTTCTGCAGGGGATGAAGCAATGGAAATCACGTAGGGATTTTTGTCTTTAAAATACGTTCCTTTAATACCCTCAAATAATAATCCTTAAATGCATTACTTCTTGCCTTCACGGGGTTTAAGTGGATTTTAAATAATTCCTAGACCTTTATGGATAAATACCTTTTATCCTTTGTACCTGCATGTATTTCACTGAGCAAGTCTCATGGTAGGGAGCATTAGAAATATCCAGATGGGCAACACCAACATCTGTGGTCCTATCGGGAATTGCCGAAGAGATAATTGATGTGTCAAGAGGCTGCGGTGGGGAACGAATAGCAAGAATGGATGAACTTTAAGAGCAAACAGACGGTTTTAATTCAATATTCCAGAACGGGAAAAGCAAACAGAGACACCCCAGCAGAACTGTTTTCAAAGACTGGTTTCTATGAAATCTCAATAGTGTTATGGGCATATCCCATTTGCTTGTGAATATTTACTTTTCTGTTGGTTACTTGAGAGCCTTTGATGTTTGCTCAGCTGACTGATCCTGATTTCTTGCCCTTTGCTGCCCATAGGTACCTTTTGTCACTGCATGGCTATGTATTTTTTACCCAGCCTCCATAGGGATCAGAGTTGTTGCTTGGGGAAGGTGGAAAAAATGAAACCTCCAAATTTATTTCAGCTGATTTGAACTGCTGCCAAGGCAAGGGCCACCCTCCGTATCTCAGGGACCGAGGTTTAAAAATCTCATGGGCATAGATATACTAAAGAACAGACCACTCAAATGCCATTTGTTTCCAGAAGGTATTTCTGCATCTTCTTAAGATTTTATGGAGACTCACCCCATCAAATTCCAGCCCTGAGCTGCGGTTTGGTTTTCTTCATGTCTGGGAGGCAGTTTGCTTTCTACAAACAAACCACAACAACAAAACAACGGTTTTCAATACAGTATGATTGAATGCTTGACTATGATTGTTGCAAATCTGTTGTGATTGTTGTGGGATCTGGCATTTAGCAGAGCAGTAGACAATCAATTCCACATCCCACATCCCATGTCTTAATAAAATGTAAATGTTTGTATAAAACAAGGGAATTAGAGCTTTCTTTTAGATCTATATAAAATTCTGAATTTTATAAGTCTAATTCAGCTCCATGCAAGATTATCCTTTGTGACATATTGCGATTCCTGCTATGCAAACAAAACCTAAATTTTAGGCTTCTGTATCTGTAGAATTAGCACATTAGTAAACAAATATAAATCTTCAACCTGTTCCTCCAAGCAGATGCCCAAAGCACGCCAAGGACCAGGAAAACAGTCCAGCTCACTGGGTTTGTGGGCAGCCTTCAGTGAAAAAGCCAGGTAGCAGCTGGGGATGAGGAGTCATGGGCCTTCTGTCCTCAGGAGGTGATTTTGCCAGGTCAGGATTAAAGGGCAGGTTAGAGTATCTCGTAGGACTGTCTATTCAGCGTCTCAAGAACAGTAGATTCACACCCTCAAAATTATCAGTAAGGGAAAATTGTGTGCTAACTGCAGCATATATGCAGGAAACCTACTATGTGCCTCTAGGAAAAAAATTAAAAATCATCTGTCTATTTGGGAAAAATAAAAAGCATATGCTTGAAGCTGTTACCATATAAACACATGCCTAGAACATGAACTTTTCCAGCACGCAAATAAATTGACTCAACATAGTTTCTATAGACTGAAATGTAAATTAATTAGAGGACAGCTGCTGGGCTCTATTCAGAAACATTTGTTTTATTTTTATAAAACTCCAGATATTTTCTGTATTTCCAGAGGTATTAGATTTCAGTTTGCTACAGTTAATGTAATAGAAAATTCTGTAGTCATTATTGACTGTGACTGCCAACATACAATTTTAGAATTAAAGTCCAACATGGAGAACTGGCAATGGATATTGAAAACAGTTTGTGCTCATGCTTCACCTTACAACTGGTGGTTAGAGCTGAGTTGGTTTTTGAGAAGTTACAAGGGGATGTGACGTGCAAGCCAGTTTCAGAGAGACGCAAACGTCTCCAGACATAGCACTGCAGTCTGCTGTCAGGGGCACGAGGAGACTGTGTTGGTCTGTGAGCTTAGGCTGGTGTGGTCTGACAGGAACAAGATATAGGGAATTTAAAGGTTATGACAATAGATTGGGTAATATGTGACAATATTGACAGAGAGAATCACAGAGTCACATAATGTCAGGAGTTGGAAGGGACCTTGAAAGATCATCTAGCTCAACCCCCTGCCCGAGCAGGATCACCCAGATTAAATCACACAGGAATGTGTCCAGATTGGTTTTGAATGTCTCCAGAGAAGGAGACTCCACAGCCTCTCTGGGCAGCCTGTCCCAGTGCTCCATCACCCTCACAGAGAAGTTTTTCCTTACAGTCAGATGGAATCTCCTATGCTTCAGCTTGGACACGTTGCCTCTCATCCTATCACTGAGAAGAGCCTGGCTCCATCCTCCTGCCACTCACCCTTAACATAATTATAGACACTAATGAGGTCACCCCCCAGTCTCCTCTTCTCCAAGCTTCACCCAGCTCCCTCAGCCTGTCCTCAGAAGGAAAATGTTCCACTCCTTTAATCAAATTGGTACTGCCCTCCCCCCTGTTCCTGTGACCACTGATTTTACATTTGGGACATAATTTTCTCATTACTAAATTAGCCTTTGGTGCTGCACCGAGGAAAGGTTGGTGAGGTCTGAACCACAGCCCTGTCCTGAAGCTGGGCAGCAGCTTCACCCTTCAGTGTAAATTGACTCCATGCTCTTTGCAGCTCTGTGTATGGTCTGTTTTTCTTTGTCTTCCAACATCTACAAGGATTCCCAGTGTTTCATTTATAACATATTTAATTTGACTGTCTCTAAGATAAACAAAAGCAATTTTAAGTTGCATAAATATATTTTAAAAACTATGAAATGCTCTAGTGTTACAGAGCCAGATAGAGCTGCACTCAGGAGTATGAACAATGGAGTCAGGCACACAGATTGTGTTTCTGCACTTCAAAGGGTAAGCACTGCAGATAACCCAGGTGCCCAATGCATGCAGAAACGAGATGAAGTTATCAGCCTTTGATAGGACTGACCAATAATGCCATCCTTCTGATTTATTGCAGTGAGTCTGTAGTCTCAATCCCACCATCTCTGTATGTCACAGACTTTTAAGAACACTGATGACAAAACACACGTCGTGAATCAGAAGGCAGTGCAGACATGACCTGGTTCACGCCTGAAATCTGACATGTTCTGCTTGTATTTAGCTTGTTCATATACAGTTTATACAGTAAACACAGCAGCAGATGATTACTGGTGTCTATTATACTTAAGGCTGCCAAATATTTTCAATTTAATAATCTTCTTTCCTGTTTTCATGTGACCAATTTTCTTTAAAAAATATTCTGTGGCTTCAAATTTCCTTTCTGTAGTTTTTGTCCCTAAATAATTTTCCTAAATCTTCTTTTACAATGTTCTTTCATCCACTTTTGAAGTGGTGAGGGTTAAAAAAAGAAAAAAATAGAAGAAAAAATTATTTTCCACGTAGACTAAACGTCTTCAACTATGAAAGAGTCACAGCGAAGTTACCATTGACATATTCTTCATCGAAGAACAGTGTCCTCCAGTCAGATTTTGATTCATTTTTCATTAATTTTGACTGTTTTGTAGGAGAAACCTTTCATTTTGGGAAAGAAATTTCAGAGATTTGACTGGGGAGGCAGATATGTTGCATAGGTTGTCTTCAGTCTGAAGCCTCCAGATATATTATGCTCATTAAGTGTCTCATTCCTCTGTCTGCATTTTTGTTTCTAAGAAGCAGAACTTGTACCCTCTTTAGGATGAATAATTTGGAAAGAAGGAATTTACAAGCTCCACAAGTTTATTGGTTCCAGATTTCTTTCTTTCCTTTCTTTTTTTCTCTCTGCACATCATTTGAGATGCCTTTTCCTTAAATGTTTAGATAAATATGTTGAAAACATTAATGCATCATAAAGGTCAAAAGATTAAGCATTCTAAAGTCTGCAAACCTTAAGAATTATTACATCAGGATTTGCATGAGCTATACCCATCTCAAAAGACACCTCATCAAGGTCAGCTACAAGTTTGCTCTGGTATTTCAATCCAGTTATTTACCTGTCTGAAGAGTTCATACCATGTTTTTTGTGGTTTTTTTTTCCTCAGGTATAAACTATTTTACCGTATTATCAAAAATAAATGATAAATGAGAAAATATTTTACTATGTTATAAAACATTAATACAAAACTTCCCTGATCATGCTAGAAAAGGCATATATAAAATTGAATGAAGAGCTACTGTAAGTATATCTGGTATTTCAAGTACTTTCTCAGCCCTCTAGAGACTGGCCTTAGATTAAAAAAAAAATAAATCTGTTACTTGCCACGGTGGCACAAACAGTGTCAGGAAAGAAATGGACTGCTCCATACAGAGCAAACTAGCTGCAGGGAAAAACAGACATTGCCTTAGAACAACAGCCACCAGGTTAAGTTTGTCTCTGTAGATCAGTTCTGTTTAGCTGAAACTACACACCAGTTAAACAGACTGAGACAGGCTGGAAGGGGCTTCTCTACCTCTTTTGAATGAGAAGGATGGCTACTATTCCCTTAGCTGCGAGGGATTAATTAATTCTCTGTTGCACCGAAGCTGAAGAGTTGGGCTGCAATGTGACTGTTTTAAAGGGTAATTAAGCTCAATTTCTCTCTAACCTTTATTTTCCAAGAAAGTGATGTTGAGGACAGATGGATGGATGGTTTGTATGACTGTGGGTAAAAGCAAACTGAAACAAGGCTAAACTGAATGAAAGAAACCAAAGCAAAACGAAGCAGAACTAAGCTAATGTAAACAACTAAACTGTGGTTTGAGATGGATCTGGGAATTAAAATTGCTCCGTGTTTTCCCTCCCTTAAAGTGTGACTAAGCCCAGACACCCGATGTGCCTGAGAAAGCTGTGATGGAGAGCAGCAACAGTGTCAGGAAGCTCAAAGCAGACTGATTGTTAAAATTGGGAAGGGTGATGAGTATTTCTTTCCATGACAGACAGCACTTGGCAGTTATCTTGAGTTAGAAACATGAGAGAGAACTTCTGGGACGTGGTGGTAGAAATCCTTCCCTATCTGAACAGCCTGGACTGCTAATTTACAGCTAAAGGAAAAGGGATTGTTAGGGCTGTTTTTTCCGAACACTCCGCAGAAATTCCCATTAGTGGGCAAACTGGTCTCAGATCACCTGTAGGCACGTCTGCCTAGGGACCTTGCTTTAACCAACTTTTGGATTTAAAATGATTTCTTGTCTTTTGCTCTGTTTATAGAATCACAGAATCACTTGGATTGGAAGAGACCTTTAAGGTCATCAAGACCAACCACACCCTAACCCTGCCTAGTCCACCTCTAGATCATGTCCTTCAGCACATCATCTATTTGCCTTTTAAATACCTCTAGGGATGGTGACTCCACCACTTCCCTGGGCAGCCTGTTCCAATGCCCGACGAGTCTTTCAGTAAAGAAATTGAAATGAAATTTCCTATTTGACTGCATGTTTTATGGTTTTATCACTTTCCCTCCTTCTCAACAATTAGAAAAGGGTAAAGGAAAAGGTAAAATTCCTTATGTGAAGCAAAAGCAGTGTAGCCTATCTAGGAAAAAGTCACATTGGTATGCATAGCAGGGGAATACAAGAAAAACTATTTTAATTAAATCATTTACAAAATAGCAGATAAAACACAGTGCAGACTGGGATATATTATTGATAGAGAGATCAACTATTCTCACTTGCAAATTTTATCAACACCTTCACAACACCTTCCAAATGTCGAAACCTCTACAAAGTGAGGTGTAGTAAGAGGAAAAAAAATAAAGGAGGCTATTAAAGAAAATCTACCCCTTGGGGAATCTTCTAAAGAGGCAGAAGGAGCTCCTCTCCTTCCAAGAACCAGTGTCCGCGGGGATCATGTAGTACTCGTTGCCGAATGTTCTACGGTGACCACACCCCACTTGGCAATGGGCTTTGAACCGCAGTGTTGGCAGAGGCATCAGGGCGAGCTGAGCTGGCTTCTGTGCTTCTGAGTGCTGCACGGTTATGACAACTTGGTGTGATCCAGAAAGGTGCTTTATCGCTACTCGAGTAGGTTTCAGAGGCAGATCAGGTCCCCGGTCATATGGGGGTACTTAAAAAAAATATAAATAAATAAAAAGGAGCAAAATGAAATGCTTAAAATAATTCAAAAGACATATGTATCAGTATCAGGACATTGATTAGATATTAGTACTGGCCAGCATGGTTGGGTTGGAATGCTGTGCTTCAGCCCTCACCCATGAGTTTGAATTTGTTTTCAGAGGCAGTCTGAGTGATAAGGGAGAAGTTTTAAGTGAGGTGAGCTGAGAATGGTTGTAGGGTCGAGGGGTACAGCATGACTCTCCTGGAGAGCCTTGTAAGCAGAGAGCAGCTGAGTGGGGGCCATATCTTCTACCCCTGGGACGTGGCAGAGGCAGGAATGCAAGTTATGAGGCCAGAAGGAAGGCCGGCAAGAAGAAACATCAAATAAAGGCCTAGGGGGTAGGGCACTCATCCAGAAGAGGGAAGATACCTCGCCAAATCATAAATAATCTTGGGAAGCCAAGCAGAGCTCAGTAACTACCCAGTGCCTGCAAGCCTGTGCTTATGGAGCTTGGACTGAAGCTTTTGAGGTGAAAGATAGCCTATAGTCTGGTGTCCCACCACTTTGGCTATGTTTCTGTGTGGCACTACATGCTCTTTCATGCAGTAAGCATGTTCAAGAGTCATTTAGCACACTGGTGACAACAGGAGAAGCACGGTATGTTCTGCAGTTAGCGCTTTTTTACGTGACATTTTTGATTAAGGCACATTCATCACAGCCAAACCCTATGCTGAAGGGCTTTTCCGAACCTTGCCTTGCCACATGTATAGATGCAGTGCATACATGTGTACTTGAAGCATATGTCTGGATGTGCAATAAATCAGGAGCCTGTCTTGGGCAAGAGGTTGGAAGCTCCAACATGACACTTAGGTCCCACTTCTCACCTATTAAAGATGATGTTGCAGTTTGTGTGCTCCTCCAGGCCATGGTTCCTTCTTCAGGAAAACTGGAATCATCTTATGGTAGCTTCTTCAACTGGATAGGGATTATATCCAAGCTATAGCCTGAAATCATCACCTTCAATCAGTGATGTGCTCTGGTCTTCCCCTGTAGAAGACAGTCTCTAGCCATCCTGACCGCCTTGCATAATGATCCATGTGAAGAATGATTCTTTATTGAAATCACATACATGTGCCACTTTTATCTTCAGTGCAATTGAGCAGTAAATAATTTTGGTACAATTTTCAAGGCTTTACAGCTTTGCCAAATCTCAATGACCTGGAGACCTGGCTACCAATGTTATCACAGAATCACAGAATCACATAACGTTAGGAGTTGGAAGGGACCTTGAAAGATCACCTAGTCCAACCCCCCCTGCCTGAGCGGGATCACCTATATTAGATCATACAGGAATGTGCCCATATTGGTTTTGAATATCTCCAGAGAAGGAGACTCCACAACCTCTCTGGGCAGCCTGTTCCAGTGCTCCACCACCTTAAGGTTTTTCCTTACATTCAGATGGAACCTCCTCTGCTCCAGCTTGGACCCATTGCCCCTTGTCCTGTCACTGGCCATCACTGAGAAGAGCCTAGCTCCATCCTCCTGAGAGAAGG
This sequence comes from Heliornis fulica, assembly GCA_013399135.1. Classification (NCBI taxonomy): domain Eukaryota; kingdom Metazoa; phylum Chordata; class Aves; order Gruiformes; family Heliornithidae; genus Heliornis; species Heliornis fulica. The sequence goes on from VXBZ01003466.1 coordinate 22,307, forward strand.
CTGATGTACTCAACAGGATTTTTTTTTTTTTGCCTCAGTCTTCACCAGCAATGGCTTTAGCCACAGTGCCTAGGTCACAGAAGGCAAAAGCAGGGCCTGGGAGAATGAAGCAGCCCACTGTAGGAGAAGATCAGGTTCAAGAATATCTAAAGAAGCTGAAGGTGCACAAGTCCACAGGACCTGATGAGATGAATCCACAGGTACTGACAGAACGAGAGGATGAAGTTGCTAAACAACTCTATCATTTTGTGAAGTTGTGGCAGTCTGGTGAAGTTCCCACTTACTGGGAAAGGAGAAACATAACCAGCATTTTTAAAAAAGGAAAAGAGGAAGACCTGGGGAAGTACAGGCTGGTCAGCCTCACCTCTGTGCCCAGCAAGATCATGGAGCAGATCCTCCTGGAAACTGTGCTCAGGCACATGGAAAATAAGGAGAGTTATAGCACTGGTGGGTAAGGGAAGAGTGTCTACCTGGAATTGCGCAATTCTTTTGATAGTACCAAGCAAAAAATCCTTGTCTTTGACTTGGAGACACACAGATTTGATGGATGGATCCCTTGGCAGATAAGGAATTGGCTGGATGTTCACACCTGAAGACAGTTAAATGTCCAAGTGGAGATCAGTGATGAGTGGCATTCCTCAGGGGTTGGCACTGGGACTGGCATTGTTTAAAATCTTTGTTAGAAGAAGAGGGGACAGCAATTTTGCCCATGACACCAAGATGTGTGGTGCAGTCAACATGCTAAAGGGAAGGGATACCATCCAGAGGAACCTTGATAGGTTTGATAGGCTTCAGATGTGGGCCTGTGCAAACCTCATGAAGTTCAGCAAGGTCAAGTGCAAGGTCCTGCACAAGGGTTGGGGCAATCCCAAGCACAACTACAGGCTGGGCAGAGAATGGGTTGAGAGCAGCCCTGAGGAGAAGGACTTGGGGGTGTTGGTTGATAAGAAGCTCAACATGAGCTGGCAATACATGCTTACATCCCAGAAAGCCTGGACTGCATCAAAACCAACAGGACCAGCAGCTCAAGGGAGGTGATACTGCCCCTTGAATTTGCTCTGGTGAGACCTCACCTGGAGTACTGTGTCCAGTTCTGGGGTCCCCAGTACAGGAAAGGCATGGAGCTGTTGGAGTAAGATCAAAGGAGGGCCACAAAGATGGTCACGGTCTGGAGCACCACTCCTATGAAGACAGGCTGAGAGAGTTGGGCTTGTTCAGCCTGGAGAATTCTCTGTGAAGACCTCATTGAAGCCTTCCAGTATTTGAAGGGGAAAGCTGAAGATACTGTTTACAAGTGTATGGAGTGATAGGACGAGGGATAATGTGTTTAAGTTGAAGGAGGGGAGATTTAGATTAGATAGATAAGAAGGACTTCTTCCCTGTGAGGGCAGTGAGGCCCTGGCACAGGCTGCCCAGAGAAGCTGTGGCTGTCCCTTCCCAGAGACAGTGCAAAGTTGGGGCTGGGATGCTCCATGGCTGAGCCAAAACAGGGTCCAGCACCCTGGGTGGAGGTGATGCACATGGAGGTTCCTGGAAAGCCCATTGCACATAGTAGGGCCTAAAGGTGCTCTCAGGAACCCGACACACAAGTCACAAGTCAAACCAGAAGCATAAATTTGAAACATTTTGGGTAAAGATATTTTTTGAGGCAGTTACTTGAGTAGAAAAAATGCTGTGCTGTTGTCCTCTCCACTCAAGCACTTGTTAGCACAGCCCCAAAGCTGTCCAGAAAGGGAAGTTATAGGTGGCTGAGGGCAAGGGGACTACCCATGGTCCCTTGATCTCCCCTTGTGACTAGGAAAATGGGATCTTTTACATCTCTCAAAATAAAGAACACACCATGGCATCACTGAAATAATGGGGGCCAATATTTCCTTGTGAGCACAGCGATGCTGGCAAGCTCCCTGCTTCGGCTGGCCACTCTATTTCCCAGCCAGGGGACAGCCCACCACATCTGTGCAACCCAACACCCAATTCTGTGTGCGGATCTCTGCTCTCCACTTCTGAAAACTCAGTCCAGATTTCCTTTCACTCTGGGGCTTCATGAGCTGTAACCATGTTTTCAAATACCAAACACACTGACTGTGTTTTGGAAGGGTCTCACTGTAAACACTCAATAGGTTTTTCTTGCAAACTTCATTGTTGTGAAATTACAAATGACGTGGAAACGAAAACAGGTCAAAACCAATTACAAATATGCAATATCTGTTAAGAATCCATTCCTTGTTGTATGAGCTCATTTTTTGGGACAGATGCCAAAGTATTGTTTCAAATTTATGTCCATCTCTACCATTATGGGATTACAAATATGAAAAAGATGCTAGAGCTTATTGAAGGAAAAAGAATGCGGAAATAAGGATAAACTTTTGCTTAAAGCTCTTATACTGGTTTTGGTATTTGTATCTGTTGTTGGTTCTGTGGGATGTTCTGCACATTTTTAATTCAAATCCCTACAGGGGTGTGGTAAAATGGTATTAAGAAATGCCAACAATCCAAATAATGCTTGTCCGACTTGTAACGAAGATACCGTTTAATGGCACAGCCATTAACAAGAGCCCTCATTAGGGGCTGGTACTGCCCTGTTCCTTGCAGGTGCAAATTCACCATCTGATATGGCATTGTGCCGCATGATTGTGGAGACTATGGTCTGGCCACTTCACTTTGCTTCCTAGATTAAAACTTAAACCACTGTTAAATCTTCCAAACTGGACACTTAATACTTCTCAGTGTAGCAGAAGACTTCTAGTGACTCTGGACTAGGTGTGAGTTCCCATATTCCCTTGTTAGATCTATACAACTATTTAATTTGAAGCGTCCCTAACTCCTAAAAAATATTTTATCTAAATATGATGCCAGTAAAAAGACCAATATGCTTAAATATCTCATTTTTCAGAATCTGAAGACTACAAAAATACCCGCTGACACATCTTTCTTGTGGGTGCTTCAGGCAGCTCAAGAGCAAATTTAATTAGGGTGGTATAAATTGGAATAATTTTATCGATAACAGCTGAGTTTTTGTATCAGTATAATTGGTATCTAAACTTTTTGCTCCCTACCACATAATGTTTTGGAAGAGAAACTATCAGGACTACAACTGGTAGCAGAAGTACAGGTGGAGTAATCAGACAGCTCGATGAACTATGTATTACAAACTCTCATAGAAGAAGAGATTACTTGTGTGGTTGCATTATTTGCAGAAGGCTGCAGTTGACAGCACAACATTAAGCGTGGCTGTAGTCATCTTAAAAGTCTAATGCAAAAGTGTCATTGTCCTTGAGAACTGCTTCTATAAGGGTGACGCTACAAAATGCCTTGGGGACAGTATCACAGTCTCAGTAGCTCCTTTCTCAGGTAAAAGATGCCTGTCCTTGTTCAACAATTACAATTCTGGCATCAGCAAATATATTTAAGCAACGTGACTGGTGCTAAGGTTTGAGATGTAAAAGGGTTGTAAAACAGGTTATCTGACAATTCCCACAATTACAAAAGGGTTCCATACCAAAGAGGAATCTCTCAGAGGGCTTTGAGTGGGGTGGTCTCTTGCTGTAGCATGAAGGGATGGAGTGGTGGAGTCTGTCATGGCTGGTCCATGATGACACGGAGCTGTGTCCCCATCCAGATGCACCCCAAGGGGCTGTGCTGTCACCTGTCTCTGAGATGTTCCTGCAGTTTCCCCACTGTTCTTGTCCTTGAGGTGTGTGGGATCCATCCTGTGGATCCAAGCAAGGCTGGGTGTGGGGCTTGTAAGGTCACAGCAGTTGGTCCTCTGAGAGGGGACGTTGTAAGGAGCAAGGTGTTCTACAGCATTCATCACCATATTAATCTGCAGCACTTATTCCACAGCTGCATGCACTGTGTCAAGTAAAATCAAATAACAATCACTTTATGCATTACATCTTAAGTAGCGATTTGGTATTTCCTACAGGTTTTCTCGTCAAAACCTTTAACTGATTTTTAGTTTATTCTCTCCGCCCACAAAATATAGCTATGGTATTGAGTCGAGTTGTTGGTTGTGAGAATTAAACAGCTAGAATTTATGTAATATTTGAAAACATTACATGCTGTTTTGGTTAATAAGTCATGATCTATATAAGTGAGGGCATGATGAAAACCAGCCCAGCCCAGCCTCTACTGTACAGGAGTACTGTACCGTACACATGCGCAGCGAGCACTGAACATGTTTTATGCACTTCACAAAAGAGTAATACTTTGCTTTTATAAGCTGCATTTGCTTTGGCCGCAGCAAGTTTTGTTTTATTACCCTGCTGGTATTTTGATATTCATAAACAAGTCTTGAAACAGCTTTAAAACCCGCTTTAAAGAAGGAGTTCAGCGCTAGAAAACAACAGAGCCTCAGTCTCCATCTATCTTCTGCAGCGTTCAGCCTCTTCCCTGAGGTGTTGGACTTCAGACACATTTTATTAACATTCTGGAGTTGTACCCTCCTGACTAACCAGCCATTATCTGGCTCACTGATCCTTAGCTGCAGATCACTCTCTCTTATATAAGCTGCATTTCCCTTAGGTTCCGAAATAATTAGTCTCCCGGCTATGGATGTGATTTCCGTTTAGAAGAATGCAGAAGCGACACCTCAGCCACTGCTGGCAAGCATCCTCGTCCATGCTATGCTCCTCCTCTGGTTGATATTCATAGAGCACTGGATTCTAATTCTATTTAATAATTAGGCTAATACTACACATACTTACATTTGCCTTCCAGCGCAATTTTCGGCAGAGTAAGCAGGGAGTTGCACGCAGCGAGCTCCCATAGCAACATGTTATTGTTAACCAAAGTTGTGTGCATAGTTCCATGTGCTAAAAATTCACCAAGGGCCAATTCAGCTGTCAGATACACGGGGACAACTCCCACGGGATGTCAGTGGAAGGTTCATAGGGTAGAATGATCTTATAAAAATATAACAGCGTGTTATGGTAATAGTCACCCAGAGCTCCACTAGGTCAGTACTGTGGGCTGCCCTGTTCAGACCACGCATATTAAACCCCACGCTCTGTCTTTTGTCAGAGCTGAGCCTAAGGGCATTATCATCACAAATTATTTGAGTATCATTCTTCAAAATGTGCTGCGCTGTAAGGTGTGATACTGTCACCTCTACTAAGGAGGTGACAGTGCTTTCTGACGAGCTGTGTGACTGCAACCATCACTTTGCAGGACTGAAATGAAGCAAATTGGCTCTTTATTTCAGAATACAGAAAAAAATTACGTCAAAGGAATACTACAGGGTCACCCTCTAGACTTTAGGTCTTTTCGTATCCTAATGTCAGAAGGAGATGGTTTAAGCTCAATGGAACTACTCACCAAATAGTGTAATAAAAATTCTTTGCTCCATAACAAATTCTGCTGACTGCTTCATTTAGGAAATGAAAAAGAAAAAAAAGACAATAAAAATGCGTTGCCTGAAAGTTACATATTGCCTAGAAGTACAAAGACTTCCCCTTACCATTTGAGAGTCTAAAGCTCCAGTAATTGCTTTTGTTGTTTATTAATCACAATATGTCTTTTGTTTAGTGGCCTTTAATTTATTGGTGCATCAGAAGAAATCACAGTAGTGATAGACTAAGGAATTTTTTATTATTATTATTTTGTTTAGAAAATAAATATATACCTAGCAAGTGACCATTGCCTATCATACTTTTAGTATCACAGAATGGTTTAGAGCTGGAAGGGACCTTAAGATCATCAAGTTCCAACCCCCTGCCATGGGCAGAGACACCTGTCACTATCCCAGACAGCGCAAGGTCCCATTCAACCTGGCCTTGAACACCTCTGAGGAGGGGCCAGCCACCACTTCCCTGGACAACCCATTCTAGTGACTGACCACCCTCAGAATTTCTTCCTAACATCCAATCTAAATATTCCCTTCCAACTTAAAACCACTGCCCCTCATCCTATCACTCCATGCCTTTCTAAAATGTTCCTCCCCACCTTTCTTGTAGGCCCCTTCAGGTACTGGAAAGCTGCTATAAATCTCCTGAGATCTTTCTCTTCTCCAACCTGAACAACCCCAACTCAGCCTGCATTCATAGGAGAGATGCTCCAGCTCTCTAATCGTCTCTATGGCCTCCTCTGGACCCATTCCAACAGTTCCATGTCCTATGTACTGCGTTTCATAATTTTAGATGGTCTAGGAATACGTTTCAACTCAGGTTACTAGACACCATGAACAAATGAAAACAAAACGCAACTAAAGAAACAGTGACAGGTCCCCACAGAAAATTCTGAGTGATTTCAGTTCCCTCTGCACCCACAGGAAGAGGCATGAGAACCATTTTCCTCCTTGTACCTCTCTTGGCACACTGGTACCTTACTAAGGGTGGGCAGAACTCGGCACCATCTGCCCCCTGCCCAGATTCCCTTGAGCCAGTGTGACTCCGTGCTGCTGCAAGCCCAATTACATGTGCTGATTTTAGCTGTCCTGCAGGCCTTCACAGCTGTTAACGCCAAAGTCTGGACACCCTACCTTCCTTACAAGAGCAGTGATGCAACTTGCATGTGTAAATACCAGCCTTACTTTTGCAAGACTAAGGCAGAACCCAATGTTTTCTTTCGGAGACAGAAGCAATTTCCTGGTTTTCTCTGTGCACGTACCAGGTTTGACATGTCTATTCCCTGCAAGTATTTCCCAGTCTAGCATATGAAGCCGATGGGAGGGGAGTACTTGGGCGATCTACATGTTTATTTTCTTTCCCCCATTATTTTATTAAATTCTGTCTTCCCTGATAAGTAATTTTAAAATGTCCATTTCAAGCAGTTTCTTTGATCTCTCTTCCTGGTAATTAAATTGCTTGCCTTTAAATCACCATAATTTAAAATAATCCTAATTAAGACAATTCCCCCAAACTTAAAATACTGGTTTTGAATTGCAGTGTGAAGAGAACAAATAATGATTCTCCATGTATTCACTTTAACACTGCCTACTTTTCCCGTACAAGAAAATTGATTTTCTCACCTGTCATGTTAACTAAGGGCACAATCCAGAAAATTCTTGCTTCTGCAATTAGGTCTTAGTCACACAATGATTTGCTGGAACAAATTACAGGAAGATTTGCTTATGTGAGTAAGGATGTCCAGGATAAGATCGTTCGGGTAGGTGTATAGAGGAAGGGCCTGTGCGATAAGCATTTTATACTGGTGCTTTAGAAGATATCCCGTGCAAAGCAGTTACTGCTGTTCACACAGAAAGTGGAAATGAAAGTTTTTATAGGTTGGAATAAAAATAATGATCATGGGTAAACATATATATGCAACGAATTGCTTTCAATCTGTGTCTGAGTCATTTATGGTCAGACGATCTGTTTTTGCCTATTTCTATTTACTAGCACAGCTAGTAAAGGGCTGAAATAGCACAGTTAGTAAATACAAAATTTACTAGCACAGCTAGTAAATACAAAAGCATTAGACAATGCTCGTATCTCATCAAACATATCTAAAGAAAAAACAGTCCTTTATTTTAACCTCCTACAAACATCTTTTTATGTCGTGTTTTTATGACATGGATAGAGTAGTAAGACAGAAGAAAACTTATAAGCAACTGTGAGTATCAGGAGATGGCCAAAAATATATAGCCTGAATGCTCTGCTAGTAGTAGTCTAGGGAGGCTGGGAAACAATTACATTACTATGTTTACCTCAGGCTTTTATATTTACATATCAGAATGTATGTTGGAGGGTTTAATTGTGATGCTGTCAAAAATAAAAGTACTTAAAGAAAACCGACACATGCAATATTACAGGGAAAAAAAATTTAAAAGTCTTTTGTTCAAATGGAAATACAGAAAACAACATGTTGTTTAAGCAGGATTTTATTTTCTTCTACTCAAGTGATGAAGAGGCTTTTGTAAAGAAAGGCTTTCATCTTACACATGCAGGACTCCATCACAACATAATTACCCTAATTTGTATTCCACTCTAGAAATAGGCTTTTTCAGCTTAAACAAATTAAGCAACAATCACTAAGCATACATGACCAGCATTCTTTCAAGTAACCCGTTATCAGCTCTGGCTACAGCTTTATCTTGATAAAATGGAAATCCCGTTTGATTTCCCTACTTTCTCCTCCCCAGGATTATGGCAGTCAGATCTCCTAGAGAGGCAGCGGATTCACTGCCTGGAGTGGGAGACAGAGTATCCAGAGATTATTTCCTAGGGCCTCACTAAATCCTTACATGATCTGGGTCAAATCCTGGCTGTCTTTGGGCCTTTATTTAGGAGAGAGCCTAAGTACCCACTTAACTCTGAACGTGTGAATGACCCGGCAATGCTCAGGTCTTTTAAACTCTCTGCTGAACAGAGGGTTTTCTGCTGCTCTTTTCCTCTGGGTTTGGTTGATATTCTATGTGTCTCAAGGGTGACAGGATGGGCTCTACCCCAGCTGTATTTATGTTATTTGTCCTTTAGCTGGGTAGCTGTAGGTATCCCTGTTCATTCACATTCTTCCAATTATCAACCAAATCCTAACCTGGTGGGGGAGGCTTTGCCTTCATCACGTTCTCCTCAGTTTCTCCAGGTATGACCCTATGGGGAGTATAAGGGGCATTCCAAAAATGCTGGACAGGAACTGGGGCCAGGACTTCAACCAACACTGTCTCAGCAGTGAGGGGATGACTCCTGAATCCTCTGTGGTGCTGCTCTAAAAGAGATTTGAGGAGAAATAGGGAGAGGCCATAAGGCCATCCCAGAGCTGTGGTGGGAGGAGAAACGGAGGTAACATGTCTGCTCACGAGGCAGTCATGACCAGATTTTAGATGTTCCCTCAGGGAATAAAAAAGATGCTGCCTTCAGATCTTCCATCAGCCCTAAACAGAGACTGATCCATCACGCAGAAATCTTTCTGAAGCAGGTAGCTCCTAGCAGGAATGAGGTGAATGCGAAAAGAATGTAGCTACCTCCAAAAAGAGCAGGAAACATCTTATTATTCCTGAAGTGCTGGAAAAACAAAACTCACCAAGCTGGCAAGTATGTTGGATAGTGTTTTACCAGCATCTTCATCGATAACTCCTCCGGCACAGCTCAGATCAGCTGTCAGAAACACAGGGATTAGTGGTGGTGGCTGAGGAACGCCACCTTCCCTGGAACTCTCTCATCTCCATCTCTTTTCCAGTCATCCCTTACAGGACTTTACTTTTTCATAACAATCTCCACAGCCTGTCAGAGGAGCAAGTGTGTGGCTGCTCCACGAGGGAAGATGAGCTCAGGGTGACTACACCCTCACTGTTAGGGCACAGTCCCACCACAACTGGAGAGGGCAAACACAGCAAGGATCCTGATAGCAGCAGGTGCCATCAACAGTTCAGCATTCTTCAGACAAAAACAATGTACCAAGTCAAGTTTGAGGTCAATCCAGGACATCCAAACAATTCAAGAGCAGCAGGGAATAGGACTGGGCAGAGGCACAACTATGATGCAGCTCAGACCAGCACATAGGCTGAAATGGGGCTTCTGAGCATGGGCAGAAGGTGCTGGTTGTTGTGGTCCCAAGCAAGTCTGGTCAGGGTGCACTCAGGGCCCACTGCCTTCCCTCCCATCATGGTGTGACCTTGCAGTTCACAACACCCTGGATTTTGAGGAGTACTTGCTGTAAACAGTTCTGATTTTGGTCAGTCCAGCTGGTTCCTGGAAATGCTCCGCAGACCTGCACCTCAGCCAGCTAATGAGGTATTGAAACTTCTCCCAAACTGGCTTAGAGTCTGCCCAAAATTTGCTGCACTTGGTACTCTGTTCACTCCTGCTCTAAGACTGCTGGGGGGACAGTGTGTTAGCAATTGATGGGGTTTGGGTGCTGGGGCTTCTGGGAGTGAGACATGAGAAGTGAGGTGAGTCTTCAGAGATCATGTAAGCCAGAAGCCAAGGGTGGCCACAACCCAGGCAAAGCAGTCCCACAGCAGCTGAGTGCAGTGGTGACTGAAACAGGTCCCGTTGACAATCCAGCCATCAACAGGCAGAGACAAGGTCAATTCAGAAAATCTGAACAGAAATTCAGCAACAGGCAGCTCATACCTGAGCTGACATGGGGGTCCATAGGCTGATGGTATGGGTGGGATGAGGCTGGCCAGCATAATTAGGGCCTTGGAGCCCAGCACAGCCTTCCTCAGTTACCTCTCTGGGCCATGGATTGAACGGATAACAACTCTGTTTCCCTCACGGACAGCAGAGAGAGCACAAGCAGTGGTGGTGGTGCTCTTCCCTCAGTGTTTAACATCTTATTGGAGCTCAGGGGTTCCTGAAATCAATGTCTCAAAAGCTGGTCTTTGTTAGCTTCGACACTTTTTGAGCTACCAAAATCCAGTGCTCTTTAGCACTGTGTGGTGAATTCATTGTCCTCCCTTCTTATCACTGGATCCAAGAAGGAATATGAAACCATGAGCATTGAGACAATGATACCAGAGCAAAGCTGCAAAGACTGAGGGGCATTAAGCAGTCTTCACAAGCAAGTGAGGACCAGCCAGGAGTTTTCTCATGCTTGATATATACTATGAGGATTATCACCCATCTGTCATATGTCATGCCACATAGAAATGAGGCAGATCATTCTGAGGAAAATGGGATAGAATAATCCACGCAACTGAGCCCCCTTTGTGTCAGAAAGCCGTGACTAACCGAATGTGCTGCTTGACCTCAAGACTCAGGCTTCTGGCACTCTTTTTTGTAAGTTCAAAATTCCCAATGCTTCCAGTAGAAACCAGAAGGAAATGGGTAGGAACATCCAGAGGGACCTTGACAGGCTTGGTAGGCTTCAGAGATGGGGCTCAGCAAACCTCATGAAATTCAACAAGGCCATGTGCAAGGTCCTGCACATGGGTCAGGACAATCCCAGGCCCTGAGGAGGCCTTGAAGATGTTGGTGGGTGAAGAGCTGGCATGCACACTTGCAGCCCAGAAAGCCAACTGTAGCATGGGCTGCATCAAAAACAATGTGACCTGGCTCAAGGGAGGTGATTCTCCCCCACTTCTGCTTTGGTGAGATCCTACCTGAAGTACTGTGTCCAGCTCTGCAGTCCCCAGTACAGGAAACACATGGAGCTGTTGGACTGAGTCCAGAGGAGGCCACAAAGCTGGTCAGGGCGCTGGAGCACCTCTCCTATGAAGGCAGGCTGAGAATGTTGGGCTTGTTCAGTCTGGAGAAGGCTCTAGGGAGACTTTACTGTTGCCTTCCAGTACCTGAAGGGGCCTACAGGAAAGCTGGGGAAGGACTATTTAAAAAGGCATGAAGTGATAGGACAAGGGTTTTTAAGATGAAGGAGGATGGATTTAGACTAGACATTAGGAAGAAATTCTTCCCTGTGAGGGTGGTGAGGCCCTGGCACCGGTTGCACAGAGAAGCTGTGGCTGCCCCTTCCCTGGCTGTGTTCAAGGCCAGGTTGGATGTGGCTTTGGGCAACCTGGTCTAATGGAGAATGTACCTGCCCACGGCTGGGTGTTGGAAGTACGTGGTCTTTGAGGTCCCTTGCAACCAAAACCATTTTGTGACTTATCATTCTAAGATATGTCTTTGCTGTTACAAGAAGACAAGATGTGACTAACTGGAGATTGTTTCTATTGAGAGTTCCAGGTGGGATATGAGGAACAGAGCTGAGAAAACGCTTTCTCTCAGGCCTCTACCCTCCACCTCCTCCCCGACCCCCCAACAAAGCGTTCCACTTCCATCTCTGTACTCAGAGTACATGTACACAAGAAGAAAACTTCTTTTCCTCTCAATCAAGCCAACTTGCTTCTCTGCCTCAAGCTTTCATGCCATGGCTGGAATCCAAACAAATGTTTTAGCCTTGTGAACTCATTCCCTCTTTCAAGGAGCTCCATCATCTCCTTTAGCTTGTCCATGCCCAGGAGTAGCAAATTCTACAAGCAATCTTAAATTTAAATGTACCATTCTGTTTACTGAGCAGTGAACCTCCAGGCAATAAATACTATAGTATGAATTCACCAAGACTCTGTCAGGGCTTGACAGCCCAGCCAGCCATTGCGCAAATCTTTGTTAGTCCTGACAACATGTTTTTTTTCTTCTTAATCAAAGGAATTACAAATTTGTTTTTAATCTTTGGGGTTACTTTTAATACCTTAAAAAGGATCCAGGGCTGTTTTAAACTGTATTCCCATTACAAGCAGCAGTAAATTTCAAATTACTAGTCAAGCTCATTGTCACTCCACATGAACAACTCCACAGAGAAGACGCTCAGCAAACTTTTTGTCCATGTACTGGTGTTCTTCAATGCATTTCAGACACAGTAAGTGCTCTGGATCTTCCCTGTTTGAGAAGTCACTTCCCCAGTTCTTGCCCAGATGACTCTCCAGTCACGGAGAACATCCAGAGGCATCACAGAGGAGCTGAGAGCAGTCCTATGGATCCTGTGGATGTGCGAACTCCCCCTTGGTTCTACAAGTGTGACAACTCCAGGATTTCACTAGCAAAGCTCTAAGCCAAAGCTAATTTCTGTGTGATGGGCAAATAATGCCATGAGTTTGTATTTGCTCAGGCCTGTGGAGCCATCATGCTTACCTGGTTCTGTAACCCCCTTGCCCCCAAGGCTCTTGAGAAGAAAGTAAGACCTTTACTTTGGTGCATCCTGAGTCCTCCCTGGCCCATGAGTCTCAGTATTTATTTAGGGTTGTATTTACCTCCAGACTATACTGGAATACAGTTTTGGGTTCTTTTTTACACCCTCTTTGCGATTTTCACATTCTCATCCTTTTCCTCATCGAAGAGCTCTCTCCAGTTGTCTGGATCTTTGCCACTTTGATGTGGTCCTGCAGAACCCTTCAGTCCATGAAATCACAGGAAAAACACAATTCCCACAGAGCCATCACCCTGTGGTGTCAAAGCAGTTGTGATTCCTGTGCTAACCTCCCAAAAATTTCATTAAGGGCTATCATTTCATCACATCCAAGTGTGATGCCTTCCTGAAACGAGTACGTGCCTGCCTTGATAACTGCTGCCACTTAGGGCTGTGTCTCACAAGCTGCTTGAAACGCTCTGCAAGTCATTTTGCTTCCCAGCCTTCACCCACCCACCCTGCCGCTGTCTCTGTGCAGACTCCAGCTAGTTCCGAGGCAGGCAGGGCTCAATCTCCTGGTTTTTACATCATGCTTATGTTGACGAGCTCTTAACATCCTCAGGATGCTCAAAAGTAAAACACTGTTTCTGATCCAAATTTTGCACTAGAGTAAGCCAGACAAGATCCCTAAGACAAAGGGACACTCACACTGCTAATGTGGGAGCTCCTGCATGTTTGCCCAACCAAACCTGCACCACAGGATCACAGCAAGCAAATTTGCCAGGGTGTTGGGGCACTGAGTAGTTCAATAAGTCTTCATGGCCCCAACCAGCCTCACCAGGGGCCTCCAGCCACATTCTCTGACCATGGCCTGGGGTCTCCATTGAAGTTCAAGGGCTAAGCCTTCAGTCTTGCTTTAAGGTATGTTGTTGGAGATACACCTGTGTCCTGTTGTAATTTTGTTCCTGTCTTCTGCATGGAGCTTGGACTACTTCCACGCCGTGTCTCCAGCCCTGACTCCGACTGCTTCCCCTTGACAGGAGTTCAAGGAAAGATGTAGACCTGAGTCACCACCTTACTTTCAACAGTCTGGGACTGTCAATAGACCTTGACACCAGCACCCAGGTCTGCCAACCCTGTTCAGATCCTGCAGGATTATGCATGGTGGTAAGGGCTCCCTGAATAACCCTGCCTGGGTTCTGGAGCTCCTCTGGTGTGGCTGGGAGAAGTTCAGGCTGCCCCCCAAAGACCCTAGGGACTGGATGGCTGGTGAAGAGAGGGGTTTGGACAGACCCACAGCAGGAAGCTGGGATGAGATTGTAGTTGTCAGTGAGGCTGGGCAAGTGTGGGCAAACCATGCTTGAATAGTCCCTTGCCTGGGATCATGGCTTGAGGAATGAAAACATGGGTTCCTAGAGTAGCCTTTGAGAGTGGGAAAAGGATCAAATCATCCCTGAGGCCATACTGTGGAGGGTGAAGTTTCAGACCTTCCCTGAGGAGACCCCAAAGGCAGGAAGGATGTCAAGTTAACCTTGAAGCCAGCTGAGGGGTGTGTGTGTGTGAACCCAGCCTCCTTGGTGGAGCTTGTGTGGATGGGCAGGGATGAAATCAAGGTACCTCAGAACAAGCCTCCCCAGGATGGGGTATCAAGACACTCACAAGGCCAGGGGTTCAGGATGTTCCTGAGCAACCTAGGAAGCTGGACCACCTGGGAAGAGGACTTGGACCACCGTGAGGACCATGGGTGGTCAGAGGTGTTGAGGTGGCACCTGTAAGAAACCACAGGAACCTGCGGACTTCAAGTCCTCCCTGAGCAACCCTGATGGCTGGGAAGATGTAGGCTTTCCTAAAGCAGCTTTGAAGGCTGCCTGGTTGCAGGTTGTTCCTGGGTGACCAAGGACATCACAATTTCCCTGAGCAAGTCAACCTGCTTTGGAGATTAAGCCACCCCTGAATCCAGGTAGAGGATGGGATCAAGCCATCATAAGAATAAGCCAGGGGTGCTTGGGTTATCCCTGAAGAGCTCCCAAGGCCAGGGAGTTTCATGACTCTCGGGATGAGACCAGATGGCTGGAGAAGGGAATGACACTGCCTGGGAGGTTCATGCTTCCCCTGAGAAGCTCTGGTGGACAAGAGGACTTCTGGATGCCCTGGGGACATGAGGGAATATGTGTGCTTAAGGTGTCCCAGAGGATTCACAGAGGCTGGGAGGGCCTCAAGCTTGCTCTTGGGAACCTAGAAATGTGGGCAGAGGGACTAGAAGGGGTTAGCAACATTACCAGAGAAACAGAGGTCACGTGGGTTCAAACCACTCCTGAAGCCATAAGGGATCAAGCCACCTCTGAAGTGTGCATGAGGGCTAGGGTCATCCTTGGTGAAGGGGAATGGTGTTCCTGCCTCCCCTGAGGAGCCCTGATGGATCCCAGATTCTGGGAAACTCTTCATGGTGTTGAAGTCAAGGTAGCCCAGAGCAATAGGGAGCTAGTAGGTTGAATCCCA
Source organism: Heliornis fulica (assembly GCA_013399135.1). Taxonomy (NCBI): domain Eukaryota; kingdom Metazoa; phylum Chordata; class Aves; order Gruiformes; family Heliornithidae; genus Heliornis; species Heliornis fulica. The sequence goes on from VXBZ01003466.1 coordinate 37,310, forward strand.
TCATGGCTGCCTGGTGTCTGTGGCTGCTCTGGAATTCAGAGATTCTCTGGGGTACTCAATAACCCCTCAGGCTCTGACTCTTGAAGGGTCTTTCCTCACAGTCCAGATTTTTCTGAAGGTACTTAGTAAAGAGATGTATGGAAATATTGACTTGTCTGACTCCAAGGCTGAATTTCTGTCTCTCACAGCGTGTTGACCAGAATGCTGATAGAAGCAAAGGCTGTTTACAGAATATATAACAGATACTTCAAAGAGTTTTTCTAGCTTTGAGTTCTTCAGTCACATGCTTTTGTGCATAATGCATTTCATGTTCTATAAGCCAAATACAATATATTCCTTATTAGATAAAGGAAAAAGGATTACAATTACTTCAGTTTTCTCCCCAGGGTTACAGCTTAAAAGTTAGGTGATACAACAACTTATGATTCCTATCTAAATTTGGAGTTATGTTAGGAGACAAAGATAACTCTCTGCTGTAAAGAGGGGATCGAGGAAATTCTCAGCATCAAAGGCTGTGGTTCCCCAGGATCCCTTCAAAATGAGAGAATAAGTTGCACAGTATTCCATTCTCTTATAAACATGCTTAGCTTTGTGCATATTAATAGCGTTAGTAACTGAGACAGGAGCACGTATTGAGAGTTACAGCATTACAAATGTGCTTAGTGACATGCACAAGGGCTTTGTTTTTATCCAAATTCTTCTAGATACCATAGATATCGGTAGTTGCACAATTTTACTTTTGTAAATCTGCAATTTCCTTAGCTAACACCAACCTCTTTGGTGTTTGAAATGCTCTACAGTAACTGCATATAATCCTGATCCATTAGGTATCTTCCTATTCCTTCAGAAACAAAGCTTTGTATTTCATGCATAGTACCCACTTCAACTCAGAAGAGGCAAAAATCTGCCAGTCAAATTCATACTAAAAGCAGAAAAAAGTGTAAGTGGAATAAGATTATCACTCTTGAGGATTTTTTCCCCAGTTCCTTCCATATGTGAGGGATTTTGCCTAGCTTTGCTTGGAAACGGAGGCTTGCGTTAGGCTGTTTCTCTGGTATTAGGCTGCTCTCGCTGTCTCAAGCTCTTTATGCACCCAGCTGGCTGCGAAGTTTCTCTTTGCTGCGGTGTCTCTGTGTAATCCCAGCCAGTTTCCCTTTGGAGCTGTGGGGGGTCTCCTTTGATGTGCCTCTGTAGGTGGCTGCCGATGCTTCAACCCGGGCCTGCAAACAGAATTTCTTCTGTGGGGGAAAAGAAAACACCCTGGTGATGCCATGTGACTGTTTGCTTTATGCATGCTGGAGGAACTGACGTCAGGTGCCTCAGGATACAATGCAATAACATGTTGTTGTGGTGTGTATCTCCGTGCATCTAATACATCTAACGCAGAGCCTGCGGTGAAGGACAATGTGCTCTGTACCTCCCTTCTGCTCTTGGTCTTCTTTATTTTCAAAACTCTGCGCGTGTTTGGGAAAAATCTGCGGTGTCCGCTTGTAACTAGCAGTTGAGAGTACAGTGATGTCCTTCAGGCACATCAAGAAGAGTTTTCTTGCATTGTTCCCACCTGTGCACTGGCACTAGTAGGCACTGCACCGTCAATACAGCAGAGCAAATGCAGAAACAGTCAAGAGAGGCTACCCGGTGCTGATTTTATTTTTGCTGTTCACTTGGGAGGAAAGGGAAAAGTCACCTCACAAACCTTCAGCACGTGGCAGACATGAGGTTTGGTTCTCCTTCTTGTCGTCACAACTTTTGCCTCTCTTCCCTTTGAATGTTAAGTACTGACAGAAGTTAAGAAAAGTGACATCAAAACTAACAGAACTAAGCCAAAATCTTTAATATTGTGTCCAACTGCAATTCCATCTGGAGAAATAGTGCAGCAAGAGTCCTCTGAAAGTACTCCAAGCTCATATACAGGTGTGTTGGGGGATGGCTAGCAGTACAAGGCCACGATGCTGCAGAGTATCTCTGGCCTGAAGCGAAGTGCTGAGTGAGCGGAACAGCATGTATGTTATCAGGTCAGCGTGACCTTGTGGCTGAACACTAGATGAAAACAGGAGGCTGAACACCTGGGCCTGGACCCTCGGATAGGTTGTAACCAAGCCATAACAGAAGATACTAACCTACGTAATGCCTAACCAATCACTACTTGCAAAACCAAGATGTTATCCAATCCTGTATGATTACGCTTAAGAACAAACCTATATAAATGAACTACTAACTAGCAATAAATCAGAACAGATACGATAACTCTATGAGTAAATGTCTCTGATTCTGGCTCACCGCGACACAGGTGAACTCAGCTGTCCAGCAGTTTTTTTTCTTCTCCACCTCCCTGTGGCATAGGAATATACCAGTCATTTTGGGACATCTGGCTTTTGCTGCAGGATGGGAATGCACTCAGCCAGAGAGGATTTAGAATGATAGTCATTGGATGGTTTGGGTTGAAAGAGAACTTGAAAGCTCACCTAATCCAATCCCCTTGCAATGAGAAGGGACATCTTTCACTGGTCATAGATCAGGTTCCTCAGAATCCTGTCCAACCTGATCTTGAACATTTCTAACAATGGGGCATCTACAACCCCTTTGGCTAACCTGTTCCAGTGCCTCAGTACTCTCACTATAAAAAAAAAAATAAAAATTTTGGTTTAAACCCTTTACCCCTTGTACTGCTGCAACAGGCTCTATGTCTGTTACCACCTTTCTTATAAACCTCCTTTAAATACTGACAGATCCCCCTCTTCTGCTCTGGTGAGACCCCACCTGAAGTACTGTGTTCAGCTCTGGGTTTGCCAACATAAGGAGGACACAGACCTGTTGGAGTGAGTCCAGAGGAGGCCACAAATATGGTCAGAGGGCTGGAGCACCTGCAGCTTGAGCATCTCAAGCTGGAGCTTGAGAGAGTTGGGCTTGTTCAGTCTGGAGAAGGCTCCAGGGAGACACTACAGCAGCCTTCCAGTACTTGAAGGGGCCTACAGGAAAGCTGGGGAAGGACTATTTACAAGGCATGGAGTGATAGGATGAAGGGTAATGGTTTTAAGGTGAAGAAAGATGGGTTTAGATTAGACATTAGGAAGAAATTGTTCCCTGTGAGGGCAGTGAGGCCCTGGCATAGGTTGCCCAGAGAAGCTGTGGCTGCCCTCTCCCTGGCAGTGTTCAAGGCCAGGTTGGATGTGGCTTTGGGCAACCTGGTCTGGTGGAGGGTGTCCCTGCCTGTGGCAGGGGGTTGGAACTAGATGGTCTTTGATGTCCTTCCAACCCAAACCAGTCTGTGATTCCATGAAAAAACTGTTGTTCCTTTGCCTTTGGAACACTGATTCAAACATCCTGGCTCGCACCTTTGCAACATGTAGAGTTGCTGGCAGCCTGCTTTGTTCTTCTCTTGCATTTCAAGACAAGCCCAAGATGTTGTCCCGGTGGGTCCAGAGCTCACTCCCCTGCAGTCAGCTCAGGTGAGCCAAGCTAACCCAGGCTGTTCACACCCCCGGTGACATTTCTGCCCCCACAAAAGGGGGCTCCCGGGCAGTCAGGGTGTGGCTGGGCATTGGGTCAGTCAGTGCTTCATGTGTATCAGCCATGGGATCTGTTGCCCTTCCTTTTTGGGTACAGTGTCAGTATTGGTCCTTATCCTGATCGGTGGGGCTCTCTCTGCCTGTTTGTCCTCTGGGGACTGGGTGTGATGCTCAGCCGCTGCCTGGGGCTGAACCACGACTGTCCTTTTTGGCACCCAATGTGGGCCCGAGGCATTGGGATAATGGTAGATCTGACCCAACCGCATTAGAAAAGCGGTAATAAATACCGACTGACTGATTAGCTGACAAGTGGTTAAAGCCCCTGTGGTGTGGAAGAGGATGGCTAAGATACAAACACAGAGAGGCCCGGCAGATTCTTTAGGTAACTCTCCCCTTGACACACCAAGGCAAGAGGTATGTGCTTACAGTGATAGTAGAAGCTAGAGACATACCCTGTGCCCCATGCCTGGGACACCATCCTGGGTCTTGAAGCAAGTTAGTTACTACGAGTGATGCTTCTTACCCACTCTCCTCACAGATAACCTCTCCTAGCGTTCCCAGGGATGACAGTTGACTTGGAGGCGACGGGGCGGTGCTAGTCCCCGTCAGACAGTGATCCGGGATACCTGCAGCAGGGAGTCTGAGTCCGGCTGTGCGGGTCACGGCAGAAGGGACTGACTTGGAGTGCCACGTGTCAGAGACGAGCAGCAAGTAGTTCCAACAGAGGATTGGTGGCATCAGCTTC
>VXBZ01003466.1:43280-152178 GCA_013399135.1 Heliornis fulica
CCGATGAGGGCTACGGGAACGGGCATCTCCGTTTGAACGCCTAGGGGGTGCCGGCGCCCCCCTGGCCGGGCGAGGGGATTTTGGGGAGCGTGTGTGTGCGCGGGCGCGTCGTCAGGCAGTGACAGGTTCCCGGGTGGGAGGGTACATGGGGTGCTGCCCCTCCGGTTCCTGGGGGGCCGATGCCGGCCGGCTTGGGGTTACCTCGGGGTGGGGTAGGCGGTGGGGAGCCGTCCTTCTGCCAGGTAGCTGGCGCGGCTCCGGCCCGGCGGTGGTGTGCGGGCACCGGCTGGAGCGGGGTGTTGTCGTGGAGCTGTGAAAACTGTACCCGAGTTTGGTTGTGGAGGGTTCACGGCATCCGAGGGTTTGTTCCACCGGGCATCCCATCTGTGTGCTGCCAGGAGTGGGATCTATTTTTTTAACTTAATGTTCTGTGTGGTTATGTGTCTCCTCCTTTTCTACTGCCCTCTCCCACTCTTTGTACTACCCTCAGCTCACAGAAAGAGGTTACTACTTTGTGAAGCTTCTTCCTCCGCCCTTCCCCTTTGCCACAGATACTTAGAGATCTTTTGGGTGTCACTTAAAGCTGCCCTGTGCTTTCTGTTGTTCTCAGGAAAATGCAGTAAACTCATCGCACAGCTAAAGTCTTCACCAAATGGTAGTGTAGGCTTCTAGAAAGCATTACCCCTAGGCTGTGGGGTAATTTCACTTGAGGTAATTGTTATGTTTTCTTCTCTGTTACTTCTACAGATTGCGTTGAAATAAAGAGGTTATTTAGGTGAGAACAAGTAATGTTATCACACAGTGATGTGCAACAGTCGAATGACACTACCATTAGTTTGCATATGGGCAAAAGCAATTCAGAATAACCCAGCTTATGGTAGGAAGAATTTAGAATTGGGTGTTTTATCTTTTTTCCCTGAAAAGGAAAGTAGATGTGGAAGCCATAGAGTTCAGGTGGCAAAGAGAAGAAAAAAGGATGTGCTGTACCCAAGTATTTACCCATAGCGAACCAGTTTTGCTGGAAAGGTGTATGAGAGAAATTTCTTGGGAAGTGGAAAGAATTTTGAGAATGATTTGAGATGGTTGTTTGGAATTAGTGAAGGGCTTATGTTGTTTGAGGATTTAATTTTTTTTTTTAAACCACATCCATGTGCATACAGATGTGGGGACTCTGTGCTTCCCTTAAATAGTCCAAAGACTCTGATGTCAGTCCTTTGGAGCCTCCTCGTGAAAGGCGTATGTTGTCTCCTTTGTAGAAGGTACATCTCAAGAGTATGGCCTGGATGTATCAGGGTAAATATTATGGAAAAGGCACACTAGTTGCACTTATTGTAAAACAGTATTTTCATATTTATAAGACTTGTGACTACAGTAACTAAAGTGATTTTCATAGCCCTTAATACCTGTGTATGAAAGTTATCTTCAAGACATCAGTGTATTGGAAAATATTTCATCCAAATAATTCACAGGAAGACTTGTTTCTGTCCTGGTTCTGGCCAGGGAACAGCCCATTTTATAGTGGCTTGGTTGATGTAATGTGTGGGAAACAGCCCTGGCCAACTCAGCTCACCTGTCCTGGTGGCTTGGGGAAGTCAGCTCTGTCCTGGTTGTAACCAGCAGCAGTTTCATAAGTTCTTTCATGTTTTGCTAACACAGGCAAATGTAATTGATGTCTTCAAAATGAATGTGCTTGCAGTTGTTAAATATTTTACAAGGATTAGTAGCTTTTAGTTAACTCCTTTTGCCCTTGCATGTGAATCAGTAAAGGGCCTGATAAAAGACAGCACAAATCCACAGAGATGGGGTTTCAATGAGTTGCTGCATTTCTGTTCTACTGCTTAGCACTTCTCGCCAGCTTTTATGCAGACTTGGTTCTGTTTAGAATATAACCAAAACTTCTTTGAGTGCTTTGTACTTCTGGTGCCAGGAGAAAATCTGAAGTTGAAAGGAGGCTGAAGTTACAGAATGAGGATGAGATGCGTGTTGATACTTCAGTGTTGAAGCTCCTCTGAGAGCTGTAAGAATGTCTAAAATAATGTAGAAGGAAGTGATAAATATTGCACGTGGTGAAATCAAGAGTAAACTAATACCATTAATGTAGATCTTTTTTTTTCTAGTCATTGAATGAAAAGTATGGAAGGCTTCTCTCTGTGCTATTAAAAACTGTTATATATGGACTTAACATTTTTTTTATTTGTATAGTGGGAGCTTCTTGCTATCTTCTGTGGTGTTTTTTTTTTAGTGTGCTTTAATATCAAGGAAGTGTTTTCTCCTTTATGAGCACAGAAGCATTAGATTGAGTTAGCAAGGTTCATATTATTTGCCATTAGGGAAGGGAATCACAGAACATTAGCAGTTGGAAGGGACCTCAAAAGATCATCTAGTCCAACCCCCCTGCCTGAGCAGGATCACCTAGATTAAATCATACAGGAGTGTGTCCAGATAGGTCTTGAATGTCTCCAGAGAAGGAGTCTCCATAACTTCTCTGGGCAGCAGTTCCAGTGCTCCACCACACTCATGGTGAAAAAGTTTTTACTTGTATTCAGATGTAATTTTCTCTTCTCCAGCTTGGACCCATTGCCCTTTGTCCTATCACTGGCCATCACTGAGAATAGCCTGGATCTATCCTCCTGACACTCACCCCTAACATTTTTATAAAGATGAATGAGGTGACCCCTCAGTCTCCTCCAAGCTAAAGAGACCCAGCCTGTCCTCATAAGGAAGGTGTTCCACTCCCTTCGTCTTGGTGGCCCTGTGCTGGACTCTTCCAAGGAGTTGTATGTCCTTCCTTAACTGAGGGGCCCAGAACTGGACCCAGTATTCCAGATGTGGTCTCACCAGGGCAGAGTAGAGAGGGAGGAGGGCCTCGACCTACTAGTCACCCCCCTTCTAATACACCCCAGGATGCCATTGGACCTCTTGGTCATGAGGGTGCATTGGTGCCTCACAGTTAATTTGAAGTAAATTGCATCACTAGTTTGGGGAGGTTGAACATAGCCTTGAACTTCTGGAGTTCAGTGGTTGTTTCTAGTATGTAAACTTCACAGTTTAGTACTGACAAGTACTTCTAAATCAGGCCACAGATAGAGATTCCTGGCATTCTCCTTGCTCCCAGGAGTAGCTGTTTGGATCCCGGAGGCAAAGCATGCTGCACTATCTGCTTGGTTATGTGAAAAAAAGAATTCATTAAAACTTGAGTACACTGTTGCAGTCTGGTTCTGTGTCAGTTTTTCTTGGCTTTTTTTTTTTCATGTTTCTGCCTCAAAAATCTTGCATATGGTGGTTTCTGCAAGATTGTTAGTGCTGTGATCTCTGTGACAGGCACCAGCCTTGTTGGAGCTGTTCAAGCTGCTGCAGTCAGAAGCTGTTCCAGCTATCTGCAGCTCCTAGGTCTTGATCACAGATCATTCTTTTTGAGCTCCTGTCTCCCTCTAGCTTGTACCAGCACTGCTGCTTGAATATCTAAGTTGATAAGCTAGACTGAAATGTGATGGACAACACATTTTTCCTACTCCCTGTTAGTGTCTTCTCAGCTGGATGTATTCCCTGGTCTGGTTTAGTATGTAACTATACAAACTTCTAGGACTGCCCAAGGGAGAAGGTACTTGGGTTTAGGAATGAGATACAGTTTCTAAAAAAAAAAAAATCTCTTGGGTTTATAGGTGTTTCATTGCTTTTAGCTTGTGTGTTGTATTGGCAAACATGAAAACCAGATTTTATCTTTTCCCTCTTAGAACTACCCGTGGTTCTCAAACCTGGTAAGAGTGAACGAACTGTTGTGTATAGTGCAGTGTAACTTAAACCTTGTACTGAATCTTTGTTTGCAGTTGGCTTCAGGAGGATATTTGTGTGAATCTTGTGAACAGGAAAACTTTTATGTGTAAGTTATGCTTTCAGCCTTGTAGACTAAAATTCTTAAGCATCCAAAGTTCCTGTATAATATGTAAAAAAAAAGCCCTACAAAACCACCCCCCTACATTTTCTCCGTTTCTGTAATTGTTCAGGAATGCTTGAAGCTAATAGAAATACACGGCAAGTATAAAGGGATTCTTGTGGTGTCTTAAACTTGAACCTCTGAAAGTGTAGAGGCAAAGGTCTTAGGATTGCTAGTGGGAGACACTAGCAGAAGTGGTGGAATCTGTGGCTAGTGAAGAGCAGCATGCTACCTTACCTAGTACTGTTGGGCATAGCTTACTGCATTTTCTAGTAATGCTAAAATACACACTCCTTCCTGTATTAGACTTATTAAAGCAAATGTTGGTACATGATGCTTTTCCTGCCAGAAATATGGAATTCTGCGTCTCTGCTTCAACACTGAGACCTTTTTCAGTCTGGAAAGCTCAGCATCAATGAGCTATTTACAAGATGGCCAGTATGGCAGGGATATAAAGGTTTCTGTGTCCCCCATCAAGGAAATATAAACCCACAGATGTAAGCCATCTCTAAACAACAAACTAACTTTCTATTTTGATGTTGTGTGCTGTCCTTAAAACACCTGAAGAGTTTTCCTTGGGCTGCACAGTGTGTCTGGGGCAGGTTCTTTGCTGGGCCTTCAAGTGGCCATGTGTGATGAGCATACCTTTCTACAGCTTACTGTGCAGTTTGGTTTTGTATAAAGTTACTTCATAACTGTTACAAATATTCATGTTTCAGCTCAGTTTGGCTATTGTGCAACTAATAGATAAAGCAGGATGCTTTTCTGAAATCTGGTACTAACACTATCTGTTTGAGGATTCAGTAGAGGTGGAAGATGGGAAACCAAACCAAGAAGTCTAGAGTTGAGCTCTCATAAATAGTCTGTGCTCTTGGTCTTCAAGAGTTGAAAGCTTTATCAAATTGATGTAACAATTCATGACAAAAATAGGTATATCAAATGACTGCTGCCTTCTAGTTTTGCAAGGTAGATGGGAAATTCACTAGGTCAAGGTGACATCTCTGGGCTCTGTTCTGAGATGTTTATGCAAGGTATAACACTATGGCATGCCAATTAAGCATCTAGCTTGAGGGTTAGATTGGCTTGGCTGGGTTGGTAGTTGGAGAGTTCTTTGGAGCTTTTAACAAATGTACCAATAGTAGGAGCTTGGGAGACAGGGGTAGGTGATACCTGTCAGGGTGTTGATTTGGAGACTGCAGTTTAGCAGTGTTATACTGTGGCCATAATCATTTGTTATTTAAACTGTTCAGTTTCATTACTTAATTGGTTATAGTGGCTATGAGCAGATCACTGAAGAGACTTCCCTTAAAGTGGATCCTAGATTAAGCAAGCACTTAAACCTTATGGTGTGTCGGTAAAGATACCTACAAAACTCTATAGCTCCTTTCCAAAACTGACTTGGATTTTTACATGGGTTGAGCAATATGCTTGATTTGTTTTAGGAAATTGCTCCACATGTATTCAATTCAGGGCTCAACCTGGTTCTCTGATTCTAGTGTGTGTGGGAGGTACTTAGGTTTTTAAACACAGATGTGTAATTAGGTTAGGCTGTTACAAGACTTTTGTGGAATCTGTCCAGCTCTGTAATGTAAAAACAGAGCTGAGTGAGGCTTAATGCTTTTTTTCCAGTTTTCTAGTTGTTTGACTTTACATTTTCTGTATAAAAAAATTAGGACAGACCTTTTTTAAGGTGGGATGCTGACTTTCCTGTCTTGGCCTTTCCTTACAGTTTACATCTGTGACATGAATTTTCTGGTTTCTCACACATGTTCAAAACTAGCTTTGTATAAAAGCTGTTTACAAGAAAGTTCAGTAGCTTTCCCATTCAAGTATTTAGATTAGCCTCACTGACCCCAAATAAGCACTTTCTTCTATGAATAATATTTAACTTAGTGGAAACTTTTTTCCCCTGTATGACCTTCAGACTATTTGTGGTCCCACAAGTGCTTCTGTCAGTGGTGCTTGAGAGATTTTAGGGTTGCAACCTGCTTAGTTGAGTGTACTCTGAAGCAGGTGAGGGTACTCTGGTGCGGCTGTAGCTATCCTTGCTACTCTTTGACAGGATCTGGATCACACTGAAGTCACTGAAGGTGTAACAATGACATGGAATAATGACCAGTTGGTAGATGTGGCTGTAGCTGGCAGAATTTGGTCCATCTTTAATGCCTGAAACAGCTTGTACTGTCACATCCTCAGATGGAGAATAATATACCCCTGCAAAAAAACCTTTTTTGAGCCTAGTAAATCATATGATTTGCACTCTGGAATTCCTTTGGATTTTATTTTTTTAATAGGTGAAAGATGAATAGGGCAAAAATCCCCACCCCATATGCACCAGAACAAAAAAGATGAGTGGGAGAGAAGCCAGTGTATGCAGTGGGGCAGGGGCAGGAACCAGTTGCTTTCCACAGACTTTTCAGTTTCAGAGTAATTAATCTTGAGCCATTCAGACTATTAGTTATCTGAATTACCTGGGACAGTGTATGCTATGTCTGCCATTAATGGTTGGCATCTAAATGGTTTGTGAAGCAGTAGCAGCTTTCTACTCATGAAGCTTGGTTTGAACTGGTATGAGGTAGTGGAAGGACTTGTACTAAAATGTCTTTTCCTTTATGACATTGTAATATCAGCTATACTACAAATGTATTGCCCTTCTCAGTCCTGAGCTGGTTTCTTCTTTCTGTGATGCAGCATGAAAAGTATATTCATACTAGATCAGGCCAGAGTGCTGTGTTGGGAGTATTCTCATAGTTACTGCCAACCACTGGTACTTCAGAACCAGTATGAGCATACAGTAAACTTAAACCTTAAAGTTAAGGAAAAGCTGATGAATACTGTGCTCTCTACTGTTGTGGAAGGGGCAGCTGAATTATCTAATTAACCTCTTTGTACAAACGTGTACTTCCTTTTATTTTTTTGGTGTCTTTCCTAGTACAGTCAATGTGCATCTGTTTCAATCCTCTCACAGTCTTTATATTCTAGTACTTAGACTTCTGCAACTTCTGAAAACAATTTGGACATAATTGACAGGCTCTGAGTTCTGGCAGTTGCCAGCCATTTCTGTTTTGTACATCCTACTAGGCAGTAGTCAGTATTAGGACAAGCATTAAGGCTTTTCACAGTATTTTTGATTCCAACTGGGTGAGTAAATGTTGCTCTTTGTCTGTGTTGATGCAACTTTTGTGTGGGCTTGTTTATCTGATGACTTTTGTTCATGGCTAACTGTAACTGCTGCTGTGAATTGACTTGCTAGAGCAATACCCGTGTGAATTTCATTGATACACTTGTAAATATGCTATCATCTATCATGTTCTCTTTGAAATAGCGTGTGTATGCTGCTTTTCATCACATACCACACAAAATTGTTGAACTATATGCTAAGTCTCTTTAGAAGTTGGTTTAGATTGGAGAGGACAGGCCTTCATTCCTCAGACTGCTGTCAGGGGTTGTGGTGGACAGCACTAGAAGCCACACTAGCATCTGAAGTAGTTCTACTGTTGCTTTCCATACTGGACAGGTCCATTACCTGCTCTATTCCCAACAGCTCCCCAGCAGTGAAAGCCTCTCCCCATCCGGGGTGTATAAATATATGCATGCTCTTTTGAGAACTTCTAGGTCCTTCTTTGAATAAGAAGGAAATAAGATGGTATAGGGGATATCTGTAATATTTAATGCCTAAGCTAATGACTCTATGGAGTCATAAAAATAACTTGGGTTGGAAGAGACCTTAAGTTTCTGAATTGGCCTTTGTTACTGTTTGTTGTGTGTATGCTTGTGGGATGGCAGATATTTAAGCTTTTATGTTTCCTGGCGGAATGGAAAGATATGGAAGAGTTTCCTCAAGATGTCAGTATATGAACTGCTTTTTTTTCTTGTCAGAGTAGTGTAGCAGGACAAAATGTTTAACTTCTTCTTTTTTCCTCTAGTGTGAAACACTGTGTTCAAGATGGTGCCTTATAACCTCACATAAATTGTATTCATCTGTGTATGATCCAAATGAAAAGGTAAGTAGCATGGTGTTTGTGGGTTTTTACTAACATTTTACTGTATTGCTGACTCCTGGCTTTTAAAGCCATCTCCTCTGCTGCTGCTAACAGTGGTAGTTCTAGTATAAACCCTGTACAGGGGTTGAGTTAGTAGTACACTTTTCCTGTTTAAACCAAAGGAAGTTGCTTTTGCAGTATACTTGTTAAGATTGGATTCTGCTTCAAGCGCATACCTTAAAAGGTTGCATAATTGTGAGCTTGAGGACGTTACATGCTAGTCTGAACCTGTTGTAATTATGAAACAACTATTATTACTTTTGTGTGGTGTGGGAGATATATAGGCTTGATAAGACATCTGGGAGCTAGATTAGCCAAAAAAAAAAATTGCAGAAACAAAACTATGTAATAGTAGCAGTGATTGTTAGATGGTCTGACATGGAGGTGAGAACTTTAGGGCTTGGATAAAGATGGGCCTTTAAGGCCTGCAGAGAATTGTAAATCCTCATCTTGGGACTTGTGCAGTAGCAATCTCAATTTACAGTTACTAGCCAAGAAAAACTGTTCTTGTGGGAGACTGTCTTGGCATGGCCGCTAAAGTAACACATGTGGAAAAATAATGTGGCTGAAGGTATGCTAGTATTGAAGGGTAAGAATGCTGACAGCTTGAGACCTGTAGGTTTACCCTTATGTACCAGTGTAAAAGCAATTAACCCATAGTGAAATGGTATTGGAGAACAGGGAGAAAGCAGTATGTACCTAGAGCTGTGGCTTAAGAGGGCTTCTGAAGAAACCTGCGTTCTTAAGGTTCTTGCTTAATCAAAGTCCTCTTCCTTTTCTAAAAATCTAGTTATGTTTAGACAGCATAATTGGGTGTTTGGTTTCTTTGCTAGGAGCTATGTCATTCCAACCAGCAGCTGCTGTAGATAGTTTAAACTCTTTTCTGCTTTTTTACTTCACTGCCTGATCAACTCTCTTTAATGACAAGACTTTCATATCAGACCTTTTTCAGCTTATTAGTGGAAATGACAAAGAATTGCATGCTACTTCTAAGCAGTGTGTGATTTTTTTTTTTGAGGGACTTAAGACTTGGCTTTAACAGCAGGAGCAAGAGTCCAGTCTCTTTCTGTTTATGTCTTTATTGCAGAATTAGAAAGATAAAATGAATGCAAATATTCCTAACATTTTGCTACCCAGAGTCTTGGACTGTGACCATACTTAATTAACAGAACAGATCTTATACACCAAGAACTAAGTTTATGAAGTATTTGAGTTAAAATTTTCAGTGCCAAATAACGGGGAGTTTTATATTCCCTCACAAGTCTGTATGCCTAAAAAGCCTCAGGTACCTGAAATGCTGAAATTGAGGTTCAGGAACAAGTTGTGCAAGTATGTTGGAAACATTTCAATTTTACTGAGGTTTAGACCAACTAAAAATCTCCCCAGACAAACTGCTGGCTCTTGTGGTGGTCTTAAAATATTTATACCTCTGACTATATGAGCTTGCTTGAGGATGTTTAAGGCCCATCTTTGGAGTGGGGTATGGGTATGCACGTGTGCTAAGCAGTGGTTCGTGTTCTTGGCAGGTCTGGCTGAATTCACCATAGAAGTTTACTGCAGCTCTTACCTAGAGGGGTTTATCACTTAATTTCTGTATGTTGTTATCAGGTGGTAGTATTTTTAAACTAGTCATGTGATATGAGCTCAGGCTTAGCTTTGAGGAAGTAAATTTCATCAAGGGCACCTTGAGGGTGCCTGTTTAGAGTAGGGAAGCAAAGAACATATAGCCTAGTTGGCCAATATCAATTCCTGTTGGTGTTTTGAGGTACTCTTCCCTCTCCCTTTACACTAGTTACCTCCCCAGATTAACTAATGACCATGGGGGCAACAAATGGTTTCATTGTCACTGTGGCAATACTTTTCCCTCAGCAGAAAAACAATTGTTGGGTGTAGTGGGGGGAGAATAACTACTGAATACCTTAGGGCATGGTGATATGATAAACATAATCTGGTGTAACTGCAGGCTGCCCCTGAAGGGAGGAATCCTGCTAGTTCCTTCCTGGTTTTTGATTTGGAGTGTGGGAGGCACAGAATGGCTGTTAGATGAGTATGTTGAACTGATGTCTTGAACCTGCGTCCCTGCTAGGTCCAATGCATGGAGAGCAGTGGGGGTAAGTGTGAAGCAGGACTGTCCCTTTTGGTGTCAGCTTGTATTGACAACCATGCAGGTGCACCTGTACGTTCATAAGCAAGACCAGTGACAGCAATAACCCTTACTCCCAGTGATAATTTTTATGCTGAGCAGCTCTGTTCCTCCACCACTCTTAATGGGAAGCTTTTGTCAAGGGTAAAGGTGTAGTGACTTCTGCCATCTTGTTATCCCCTTCTTAGGGCTTTGATAAGAGTACTGAAGGAATATTTATAATGTGAAGTGCACTCTGGTGTGACAGCGAGTTTGAGGTGCGCTAAATTTGATGCACTTTAGTTGGTGCTTAGTATTGTGTTTACTAGTGTCATGATGGTAGTGCAGGAACTTGCCAACTTCCTCATGTGAAGCTCAGGTACAAGGAGGGGCATGGCTGTATAACTTGTCAAGCATGCCTGTACTGGGTGGAAGTGTTGGTTTTTTTTAACCTTTCATGAAGAAAACCCTTTTCTCTGTATGATTGGAATGCCTTTCAAAAATCTCCCATGGCAGATGAGTACTGCATTCCAGTTAGAGGTGCTGACCACAGGTACTTGCCAACGTTCTCCAAGTAGAGGTAAAAGAGATAGGTTTAGACCTTATACAGGCACTTTCCCACAGCAGGTTTGAGAGCTTTCGCAGGGGCACTGAAGTGGGAGAACAGTGATGGAACTTCCAATGGAAGGATGGCACGGGTGTTTTCTCTGTCTAGCAGTAAATGTCTAAAATGTGACCTTTAGAGTACTGCCATAATGGGGGGTTTCTTTCTTTGAGAAGTTTTAAAAATAGACCTGTGAAGTGTAGTAATCATGTCTCCTTTGGATATATCTTCTGTGTGTTAAAATCATGCCTCTTGGGTGCCTCTGGGGAGGAGGCTGTTGGTGCTTTTTTTGGCAGTGCTTATGGATGTGTCTTCCCTGAGTGTGACTGTTCCCTAGAGCCTTTGCAGAGCTCTAGTTTCTGCACAGAGTAGGATAAGGAGATCCAGGGAACACTGGTATTCAGTAGCTTTTTCTTTTGCACCTGTGTATGTGCAATGTAGATCTAGTATAGATATCTTATGCTATATCATGATCGATAAATTGGTAGCACCCTTTTAAAAGCAGGTAATTTCAGTGTTCATGGATAAACCTGGGTTTTAGTGGGAGTGGAGGAGAAAATAATATGGATCTCTGGAGAGGAAAAATGTGTTTTGCTCATATCTAAAAATCCTTATTGTTCTTTTTCCATTCAGACTTTTGAAAAACTCCTTATTGCAAACAGAGGAGAGATTGCATGTCGAGTAAGTATGTAACCTATTTTTTGAAGCTAATTCTTAAACTATTAGTATTTCAAAATAATATATGTTTGTCACTTATATGGTAGGTCATCAAGACATGTAAGAAGATGGGGATTAAAACAGTTGCCATACACAGTGATGTTGATGCCAATGCTGTAAGTACTGCTTGAATTCAAATGATGAATTGTAGTTCAAGACTTGCAACTGTTATGCAAGCTTGTTGATTACTCTGGTGGTGTTGGCCGTTCTGAAGTGCTTTGTGTATTCCTCCTCAATATGCCTGAGAGGAGGGGGATATTGAGGCGGGGAGAATAGTGCAATAATTTAGCATGTTTTTTGTATGAACTCTCTTGTTTTGCTTGTGTAAATGTTGCCTTGTTTTTAATTTTGCCTTAAATGTTGTTGCCTCTACACCTGGTAGATATGTATACCAAGTGTAGGGGTGGCAGCACAACATGAATTTTTTTTTGCTGATGTACACAAAGGAGATAAAAAGTGAATCTTGGGAGATAGTATAGAACTTGATATAAACTGTTCCTGTACCTGACTAATCCAACTCATGCCTTGCTACTTGCCAGAATGCCCTCACCTGCTAGGTGTGTTGAATAGGTCTGCTGGAGCTGTTCCACTTGATACTGTCATACTTGCATATCCATGTTGACATTTGTCCTGGGTTTGTTTAAAATTGGTAAAGGAGTTCAAAACTTGTGCTATGATTTCATAGAGGTCTATCAGACGAGCTTTTGAGGGGAAGCTTATTTTATGAAGGAAATGACTTATGAATATAGGTGGCAGGCTGCTCTATGCTGAAACTGAAGCATGATGGAAAGTGGTTAGAACCTAAGTGTCTTGAGAGTTATGTGAAAGGGGAGAACTGTTGGGAATTTGGGACTTGAGCAATGTTTTTGTCTGAGTCCTTTTGTGGTTCTAGTCTTACATGACCAGCTCAGTTCATATAAATAGGCTGCAGGCAGAGCAAGGGACTGAAACTAGATTTTCTGAGACAGGGCAAATGTCTTACTGCTGGATTTCTATGCCAAGTCATTCTTTCATTTCAAGTTGAATGAAGGGTATACTTGGTCTGGATTTTTATCTGGTAGCTGTAACTGGGAGTGTATAGTAGCTTGTGGGTGCTCAGTGGACTGTGAAATTAATTCCTAATGGATGGGTATCAGACATTGTGATAAATTCTAATTCTTTTGGAAGCCAGGGGTTAAGTGGATATGAATACAAATTACACTGTATGATCTATGATCCCTGTAGTAAAACTGAAGCATGCCAATCCACACTTGTATTCCATCTTATACATGAGGTATGTATTGCTAGCGTTTAGCAGTGCTGCGCAGCCTTGTGTGTTGGTGTAAATTCATTCTGAAAATAGACTAAAGCTTTTAAAAAAAGAGAAGCTGTTTTTTCAACAGTCCACAATAGACTTGAGAAAACAAATTGGTCTTCTCCAGTGTGTCTCGATATCTGTGTGGACTTTGTGAGTTGGAGACCAAGAAAAAAAAATCTGTAAGTAGTAAAACTAAGACTGAAGAACATGAAGGAATAAAAAATGACAGGAAAAATGACAACTCATGACCTTAGGGAATGTAGTACAAATAGTGCATTGCAAAGGGGAAATGGAAAGTATGTTCACTCTGCTTCACTCTACAGTAGTTTCTTGGCTTTAAAAATACAAAAAGTGTCTTTAATTTATAACAGTTCATGAGAGAGAAAATACAAGCTGTTACCTCAGAAATGTGTTAATATACCCATAACAGCTCATAAAGATAACATTAAGTGTGTTAAATAAGATGCTGACACTTAATGTTCATGGACTAGAGATGAGGCTCTAACATAATGA
Source organism: Heliornis fulica (assembly GCA_013399135.1). Lineage (NCBI taxonomy): Eukaryota > Metazoa > Chordata > Aves > Gruiformes > Heliornithidae > Heliornis > Heliornis fulica. The sequence goes on from VXBZ01003466.1 coordinate 56,511, forward strand.
AACAGTGTCTGCTTAGCTCTTTGGATCTTTACTTAGACTGATCAAACCTCTCTGTGCAAGGTTAAGCATTAGCTGTGTGCATTGAAGAAGCTTCAGGTATTTAAAGGAAAATGAAAGAAAGGCTACTTGAAACACTGTTCTGTGTGCTTACAATTGGGTAGCAGTATTGAGCCCAAGCTAGCTTTTTGGCCTAATTGTGCATAAGTTGCTAATGTCTACCATATGTCCTTTGAGCATACTGTGAGTGCTTGCGCTGGGAAATAGTTTAATGTCTTCTGTGTTAATGTCTTGGCTACCTCCAGTTATTTGTTGGGAATGACCTGGCCATTGCAGTGATGTGAATAACTCCTAACTTGAACAGTCTGAATAGATGAGTCTAGAAGCAAAGTTATTTGACTGTGTTGTGATAGGACAAGGGGTAATGACTTTTAGCTGAAAGATGATGGGTTTTATTAGGTATCAGGAAGAAATTCTTCCCTGTGGGGATGCTGAGGCCCCATCACATCTTTCTCAGAAGCTGTGGCTGCCCCCTCCCTGGCAGTGCTCAAGATGTAAGTTGGATGGGGCTTTGGGTAACCTGGTCTGGTGGAGGCTGTCCCTGGCCAGGGCAGGAGGTTAGAACTGGATGGTCTTTGAGGTCCCTTCCAACTAAAACATTTGATGGTGTTAGCTACCATAAAGTAAAAAACCCATGTTCGTCCTGTGTTATTCATTCATGTTCAGGTTCTGTCAACAGCTATGTTTTCTGTCACACTAATAGTGGTAAAATCTTAAACACTCTGAAATCAAACTTGGGAGCTGCTGGAACTTGCCAGAGGAACCTCTGTCCTCATGTAGCTAGGAGAAACTTGTTTTATCAGTGGTGGGATGTTGTACAAGAGTTGCGAATATCCTTTTGATTTTGTGCAAGACCTCGAAGTCTTGTATCACAAGGGCAGTGAGTATCATATGCAGGCCACTCAGTCACTGAACCAAGGCAGAGATAAATGTAAAGGTATATGGCTGAACTAGCTGCTCCAAACCTGTTTGTCTTCACAAAAAACAGTGGGACCTGGTTTTAAGTGAATGAAGCAGGTAGGAGTAGTTTGCAAAAGTATTTTTGACAATGTGTTCAGAAATAACATCAATTTGAGTAAGTAAACTTTCTGTGTAGCAACTTTTGAGATGTAGTAAGGAGCTATTACTACATGACCTGTGTAGTTCCTTGCTGAAATGCATAGTCTGATATTCTTGTAACAATGAGTTAATATCAGGTAGCTTTAAAAGGAAGACTTACATCTGTCTTTCCTTTGTCATACTGGTTGAAAACAGAACTAAAACTGAACTGAAGCAGGATTCCTTGAGTTCACTTCCTGAATGTTTAAGGCGGGGGGGGGGGGGAATAAANGGTGGGGGTGGGGGGGAATCACCATAAGATATTGAGCTGTTTGGGCTCTTCAGTCATAGATTCTGGTTTATCCCCCCACCAGTCTCATATGCGTAAGTGACCCAAAAAGGCGGTTTTTGCTGGCATTGGTTGGGAATGGTATACAATCTTAAAATCATTGATATTTGAATAAAGATATCATAGGGTTCATTAGTGAATAATCTTATGCTAGAACTTTATTTTGATTTTTTTGGCTGTTCAACTCTTTCACTTTTTAATGGTAAAATTTTCTGAAATTCTTCTGGAATTTGCAGTGCTGAATGGAGTTGATGGGAGTAGCTGAAATAGAGACCTTCAGTGAAACTACTTTTTTTTTCTTGTACTTCAACCTTAAGTTCTGTGGAACTCAATGGCAAATGTCTTGAGTGTGCTGCTAGAGAAATAGTATTGTCATATTTTTACATGTTGAAGTAAGCTGGACTATGACATTATAAAGGATTTTTCACATTGTTGGGAGTGGGAAGCAGCAGAAGGGACTGTTAGAAATTGAAAACATGGCAAAAAATTAACAACTTACTGAGCCTAATAAAGCTTACCTGAAGGAAAATGCAAAAAAACACCATATTGTGCACTTAATTTAAAAAATGGCCAAAGAGCTAAAGGATTTCTATAGCTTAAAATGAAGGTGATAGGGAGGGAACACTAACAAAGTGTAAAACGAGGTAGGTGACTTCAGACTTTTGCATGGTTGTTTACAATGTGAAGTTCCACGTGTCTGGAAGTGGTATTTGATAAAGCCTACCTTTGCAGAGGTGGGAGAGTGAGTGAATTGGTGGGGGTGGNGACTCCCATAAACTATACAGTTGCTCAGGTGGTATTGAGTATGTTGAAGAAAATACGTCATAATGGATACTCTTTAGAGTCTTGTAAAACCTGGCTAATACTGTTATATCTGTTAGAGAAAAGACATTGTATACTGTTGAAAATGCTATTTTTTCTAGCTTCCAATTTCAGATGTTAAGACACTAATTTGTTACACTTGGATAGGTAAAGTGGGGAAGGACAAACAATTTGGAAGTGTGTTTAATTAAAACATCTGGTGGAATTATTTCTGGGATGAGAAAACAAGCAGAGAAGTGGGATTTTTTTTTTTGCCTGAACAAGCGTATTATCGTATGGACTTTTTCCCCCTGAACTGATTGGAATAGAGGGTTAAGATGAAAGAGCCTCCTCAACCATAAATGTAACACTGATGGTGCAAACATTGTCAAGGAAAAGCTAGAGAACTATTGTAATGCCTAATGTAATCAGCTAAAAGTATGATAAATGAAGAACAAGCTTTCACTAATTGGATCAGAACAAAAGAAGGTATAGCATAAAGCAGTGAATGAGATATAATTTTATTTGGCATTTTTTAACACAGCAGGGATTCTATAGCCATATGAAGCAATGAACTATAAATGACTGGAAAAAATCCCATGGGAAAGTAATGTAAACTACTAAAACTTTATGGAATAGTAGACAGTTCAATCTAAGCTTGTTGCTATTAGTCACTTAAGACTTCAGGTGTTACTGTAACAAACTGGTGTAAACAGACATCTCCCAAATGCTTTTAGCTTTTGTAGATCATCTTCTAGATAATATAAGACCAAATGCTTTTATCAATATAAAAGTAACTGTACAGAATTCTGCTGTTCTCAAACTGTAGTCTAAATGAAGTAAAATGGGAAAAATCAAATGGGCTGGTAATAGAATATCTATAGTCCTTTCCTGGTTTTGTTTCTTTTAAGCTTGGAATCTGAGGCAGTATTTCAGAAGGAAGTTGGGGGAAATGTGGTTTAGGAAAACTGCAAAGCCTTGTAAGCTTCTAGACCAGGTCTGTATTGAGCTGAATCAATTTGGGTGAACAAGTTGAGCTTTTCACTGAAACAAAAACTTTGAATTTTGCTGAAGTCTTCCTAATAGCTTGATGGCATACTGTGAGGCTTTTGTTCTTAAGAAATCTAATTGGTGAAAATGCATACTGTGGGGGAATCTGGTGCTGAAGTTTTAATCTAACAAAAAAAATTTGAAAAATGGAAGCTTATCCAAAACCGAAGCTTTCTTTACTTGTAACTAACTTGCAAGTACAGAGGTCTTAAAGTTTGTCCAATGTCTCAGTTTTTCTGCTGCTTGCTACTTTAAAGTATGCAAAGCTCTCTTTAGTCATTTGCAACAAAGCCAGAAATTCAGTAATTTTTGACAGCTCGTTACCTCCCAATGGCACTTAAGGAGTTTGTGCTGTGATATGAGGAGATATCTGTTCAAGTACATAAATGAAAAGGAAACTAATAGTTTAATGCCTCATTTTGCACATGATTCCCAGATTGTCTGGAGTGTATAGAATAGACTCTGCCTCCATGTTCTGTCTGGAAAAATTCACTCTTCATAAATGGTGTTTGCAGTGTGCAGAATAGGAAAGTACCAGATCACATTGGGGAAACATCAGGGTCACGTTTGCAGTTCTGCTCTTCCTTTCATTATGTTTACTTTTTATTTTGAAAACAAGACTGCATGTTACTTATTTTTCCACAAGAGATGGTGGAGGTGAGTTTACTATCCTGTCCCACTGCTTTGAGTGCACTAACAATTGTGTAAAGCACAGGAGGTGTAAGTGATGGTCATCCTGTGAACTGTCGAATACATCTATGGGTGCTAACAACAGTCTGTATGAGTACATAGAGTAATGGGGGTTGATTTGTGGAGTGTAATGGTTCATGCTGAAGACATGGTGTTGTTGCTTACCATTTAGCATCTGATTGGTTCTAGTTGGTGCCTGCTAGTTGTGGTTTGTGCATGCTAGACTGCTTTTTGGTAGAGTTCTGTCTGGAAGATATCAGACTTGTGCTTTAGGACAGCAATGTGTTTGGAGTGTGGGCGTGACTGAAAGATTAACTTAATGTGGTTCTGTTTGTACTTAAATGCCGATATACACTGGAGCTTCTCTAATTGCTTGCGTGGCACCACACTTCTGGGCTCTTCCTTGCTCTAGCGCTTTCCTTATTGTGCTGAGTTGTTTCGGTGCTCTCTGAACGCATCAGACACCATATTTGTCAAGTTACTTAACATTTTGTCAACTTATTTAGTATGATAAAAATGTCAGTGGAATGTGACATGTTGGAGCCATGTATGAGCAAGAGGAGTTGGGATTAGGTCAGCCATCAGTTAAACTTCTCTTGCCTTGCTAGCTGCAGAGCTCTAACACTGTACCCTGAGCTCTGGGGATTGGAGAGGTATGCAGGCACCTCAGTGATCAACCTTGGAGTCTAGATGACAGGCTGAGTAGGGCTGAAGTCCCTGGCTTCACTTCTTCTGAAGACTTGCCTGTCTTGGGTGGCAGAGGAAGAACAGACAACTCTTTTCTTTGAAGCTATGAGTTTGCAGAGGACACTGAAATACTGTAATTGGCAGCTTTGGATTGATGGCTTCTGCCTTGATGCTGGCTCAGACTTGTGCTTATTACAGTGAATTGCCCCAAGAAAACAAATGGGTCTACGCCTGTTGCTGGCCTTTTTGCCTGTCAATCTCTTTATTTCTGGTGGTGTTAGAAAATGCTAGATGTAGTAATTATGCAATTAAATGTTGTCAGTTTGACCAAAAAAGGTAGTTATACCATGTTCCTGCAAGAGGTGTTGCAGCAGCATTGTTTTCTACTACCTCACCCTCTAGCAGACAAGACTAGATGGTGTTTGGACTGCTCCTTTGAAGCTTTGAGAGGCCTAGCTTTTTCTTGACTGTATCCTTCATTTGACTCTTCAGCAGTAACTGTTTCATTGTGTAGATTTGCAGAATAGTAGGTGTTGGAAGGAACCTCTGAAGATTTTACCCAAACCTCCGGCTAGGATAGGATCACCTAAAGTAGGGTATACAAGACTGTCCAGGTGGGTTTTGAGTGCCTTCAGAGAAGGAGACTCCACAGCCTCTCTGGGCAGCCTGTTCCAGTGCTCTATCACCCTCACAGTGAAGAAGGTTTTTCTTCATTGAGATGGAACTTCCTGTGTCCTGGTTTGTCTCTTGCACTCTGTCCTGTCACTGGGTACCACTGAAGAGTTTGGCCACATCCTTCTGACACTCACCCTTTAGATAATTGTAAGTATTGATGAGACCCACCCTCAGTCTTCTTCAGACTAAACAGACTGAGGTGTCTCAGCCTTGCATCATATGAGAGGTTCTAGTCCCCTCAACTTCATAGTCCTCCACTGGAATCTCCTAGTCTTACATCTGTTTGCTCCTGTAGCTTATGTTTTTTCAGCTATTTGTTGTCAGCTGAGGTTGTGGATGTTTGAAGATGATCTGGTTTCAGGCAATATTCATCAGTGGTATTCAGTATAATACTGTCTTGTCTCTTGTCAGTGCAGATATAAATGTTGGACAGCAGGCCTTGGGCTGAATTTCCCTTTACTGCTCACTGCTAGACTGAGATGGACCTGAAGCAAATTATTCTGTGAATAATATTCACAGGTGGTTGGGAAATGGCTCTTACAATTTACCTGACTGTGCTGCCTATTAAGAGCAGTTGACCCCCTCTTACCTTCCTATTTCTTGTGTACTTGATGCTTTTGTTGGCACTACATGTGCAGCCCTTTCAGTGGATCCAGGCTGCTTATCTGAGACCAATGGGGGAAGAAAAAATGAAATAAATGTGGATCAGTAAGCTGATGTGACTCCCTTCATAAGTTAATGAATACAAGAGCTAATGCCATCAGGATATGTGTTTGGGGATCAGGAGAAAGGATAGGACCCGATTAACCTTTTAAGAGGCTGTGTAGATTTAGTGGTTTAAGTTGGTATGAGCCTGTATCCCTGATAATTATTTCCTTCCCTGCTCAATTTTTCTTACCTCCCCCAGTGATGGGGTGTGTGATGGGATTCAAGATGGATTGGGAAGCGGAGCTATCTTGAGATTCTTGTAAGGAGGGTTGTATTTAAAGCTAGATACTTCCCTTGATTGTTAGCTGTATAGTTTGGCAAACTGCTGTCAGGGTGTTGTTTGATCTGTGGCTGGCGGACTGATTATGCAGGAGTTGATCTGAATACATATTACTTGCTTTCTGGCTTTAAAATATCAAATAGTATGATAAAACTCTTATTCTGTCCTGAAAACTCTTGAGTAATAAATGTACATACCTGCTTTTTAGTTTATACTTTTCTCTAAGTGTCTGGCTAATACTTAATCTTCTAGGTCAATATAGTCAGACTTGAAGCCTCATATCAGGTATTCAGCATATGAAATTAAGATAGTGATTTTTAGAAATGTGAATTATAAACTACAGGCTGCCCAGAGAGATTGTGGAGTCTCCTTCTCTGGAGACATTCAAGACCAATGTGGACATGTTACGATGTGATCTAGTCTAGATGATACTGCTCGGGCAGGGGGGTTGGACTGGATGATATTTTGAGGTCTCTTCCAGCTCCTAATAATCTGTGATTCTGTGATAAATGATAAAAACTTCTTCAAAAAAGGAGTCTTCTGAAAACTTACAGCTCTGGCACTTAATTTTCAGAATGGCTTTACATCTTGAAACATTTGAATAAAAAGTACTACTGTGTGCTCTTTTTTTGTTGGATTTTTTTTCAAAACCCTAACCAAACTAACTCTACAAGACACTGCAAAAACATGCCTTGCCTCTGTGAATCTCAAGAATTCAGAGAATAATTTAAGAATAATCATTAAAACACATTTGTCACAGTGGTAAAAGGATCTTACAAATTTCATTTACACCAAGACTGATTTCCCATGCCAAAGATGAAAGCATCACACCACCAGTGGCAGTGCATGATTCACAATCCAGCCCTCATCTTCACAATGATTTAACAACAGAAGTTTCCCACAATTGATCTGCTGTGTACTTGCTAGCTGTGTTCATTCCATGTTTTGCCTATTATCTCTCCCAATTACTGTTATCTTCTCATACCCCACATTCCCCAGTTACCACCATGGGCAAACCAAAATTGACTTGGAAAATTTCTTTGTTACCAAACCAACCAGAGTAGGGTAATGAGAAATAAACTCATATCTGAAATTCACCTCTTCCTGCTCCGCCCTCCCTGCTTTCTTTCCAGCCTTAACTTCATTCCTGATTTCTCTGTTTCCTCCTCCAAGCAGTGCAAGGCCAAGAGAAATGTGTGTTGCAGTCAGCTCATAGCATGTCTCTGCTGCACCTTATTTATCATGCTGTTCCCCCTGTTGCAGTGCAGGGTGCCTCCCACAGGCTGTGGTCCTCCATGAACTTCTGCAATGTAAGTCCTTCACATGGCTGAAGTTTGGGTCTCTTCCATGGAGTGCAGACATTCAGGAATGGACTGCTCCAGCATGGGTTCCCCCATGGGGTCATGAGTCCTGCTGGCAAACCTGTTCCAGCCTGGTTTCCTTTCTTTATGGCTCCACAGGTCCTGCCAGGAGTCTGTTCCAGTGTGGCCTTCCCATGGGGTTGTGGACTCTTGGGTGCATCTACCTACTCCAGTGTGGGATCCTCCAAGATCTGCAGAGGAATCTTGGCTTTGGTGCATGGAGCACTTCCTGTTCCTTCACTGACCTTGATGTCTATAGTGTTGCTTCTCTGACTAGGTGATTTCTAGAGGTCCCTTCCAACCTCAACCCTTCTGTAAATTATTGCAGTCCCTTTTGTAGCTAGTGTTTAACATCTGGTGACCTGTAATGTTATGGGCCTTGTGTGGCATGATGCAGATGCTTCTTGATGCAAAAGAGTTTTTAATATGGGCTTAATTGTTGTCAGACTTGTGCCACACTGATTGTGAAAGCATTCTGCTCTCTGCAGTAATGGAGCATCACTGTCTGGGCAGTATGTCTCTTAAGCCTGACCTTCTATAATTTTGTTCTCAACTTTTTTGTTCCACATGTAGCTCGCTGAAGCTCTATGAATGAATGTGAGAAGTGGCCATGGTTTCAGTGTAGCACTGTTGACACCTGTGGGGAGCAGTGAACATGGTGCTTTGAAAGCTCACGAGTAGGGGTGGGAAAAGAGGGACACAGTTCTTGCATCCTTTTTTCCATGTGAGCTGGCTGAGCTCCTTGACTGAAGATGTTATGTACTCTTCCTTTTTCTCTTCAAAGACTCCTTTTTCACTAGTAAAGAAGTTGTAGTACATGCTAATATCTGTCCTAAAATGTCATTAAATTATAAATTTGGCTTATATCCTTTTTCATTTTTTGTAATCTTAAATAATAATTGGGTGCCCTGATTCTCTTAAAGTGCATGCAGCCATCAGTGCAATGAACGTGCATTGAGCTTGGGTTCCATGATACTGCAACTGTTGGAGAGTGGCTCCCTGTGAGAGAAGAATGTAAATGGAAGCTGAGGCAACTCTGTTGGCTTGCATGGAGATTAGATCCGTAAGCAATGTGGGATGCTGAAGGGTGACCAGTGATTGCAGGTGGCTTGTGTTGGTGTATAGAAATAGGTGTGAGCGGGTGATCTTCTAGCTCTTGTTGGTTGGAATTTTTTGACCAATTCTTTTCAGCTGGACAGTGGAGAAAGTAGATCCATAGAGGCTTACAGGTTGAGATAGGGTCTCTTTAGTTTAGAGAATAGGAGATGGAGGGGGTGACCTCGTTATCTAAGTATGTTATATAGGCACTTTTTCAAGGGTCAGGTGACTGCCTTAGTACAGATGATACAGTGATATTTCTTTACTTAGGTTGGCCGTGGCTGTCTCTTGAGAATGAATTGGGGAAAAAAAGATGTAGTTTTCAGCTTCTCCTGTTAAGCAGATTTGTTTATCATGTGGTCTTAAACAGTGGGATGTTTAGGACAGAAAGATTATTTTTCCAGATGTGTGAAACTGAAGGCCTGGCGTTTGGGCTTCTTTCTAATGCTCTGTGATGCTGAAGAGCGAAGATCTTGAAGAATGCTGTTAAAGGCTTGTACTAAGTTCTATGCATATGAATTTCTAATGGATAGTTAATCAAAGTTGTGTATCTTGGTATTGACCTAAATAAAATACTAAAATTGTTTTTAACAATGTAAGTGCATCTGACTCATTTTGATGAAGAATTAATTTCCTCCCCTGATTTAAGATAGTAGTGGAGTATCAAAGGTAACTTTAATGCAGCTTCTATTTATCTCCAGTGGATCTTCTTGTTTTTTGTTGTCTTGTTTTTTGTCTTGTTTCTCATTATTATGGATATCTAAACATCTGTGGGGATCCCTGATGCTGTTTCTCACTGCCTGCTTGTAAGGGAGTAGATGTGTGTGGTGAAGATGCTAGTTTGGTGAATATGAGAACTTTTCTGAGCCTGTAATCAGACCTTGGTGGGGACCCTGCCTTAAACTGGGTTTCTGTCTGTTTAGTAACATGTCAGAGGAGCTTAAAACTTGTAGTGCAATTTCTTCCGTGGAGGAAAACTTCTAATACATGTTTGTCTGTTCGTAGATGGTATCAACACTACATTCCCAAAGGATGCCTTGCAAATAATACTGGTTAAGTACTGGGGACTAGTTTCTTAAGATAAGCCCTGCAGAAATTGTCCTTTGGCTTCATTGTTTCCCTGTGCCATGTAATAAAAATGAAAAGCAGCTTAGCAGCTTTGAGTGAACGTGTGTTAATCTTAAGTCTTGCTGGCAGTTGTGAGTTAATATTCACAGTATATGTAAGGAGAGGAGCTATAGTCTTCTATGACTTGGGCTGTACCAAATGCTTGGTGTGCTTCTCCCTGAGGCTGGGACTAGGGGTCCTCACAAGTGAGGTGTGATCTGGTCCAGGTGCTGAGGCAGGGGTGAAGGAGTTGCAGGGAGGAGGTGAGCTAACTGCAGGATCAGGAAAGACAAACAAGATCTGACAGGTTCTTTGTGGGGAACCTGCAGAGCCAAGAGCTTTGCAAGTGGATATGCTTGAGTAAATTGAGGGCAGAGATGCTCAGTGTAGCGAAGTCTGTGGCTTCCATCGCTATGCTGTGTTATGGTAGATGTCTGTCATGGATCTCTTCAAGAATAGGAAATGCGTGAAAATCAGCTCTAGAAGCGTGGATGAAGCATGATTACAGACCCTAGTACTTATGTGAGGTTTTAACCATTTTAATATTTGCTGAAAAGACAGAGTGAAAACTGAGAATCGCAGAACGTTAGGAGTTGGAAGGGACCTTGAAAGATCATCTAGTCCAATCCCCCTGTCTGAGCAGGATCATCTAGATTGAATCAAGGACAGCTTCTTCCAAGCTCTATATTAGAGCATCCCAATGAGGAAAAAAATCAAAAAGGGGTGACAGGAGACCTGCGTGGCTAAACAGGGGACTGGTGGGTAAACTCTAAGTGGAAGAAGAGAGTCTACAGGTCATGGAAAGAGGGAAGGGCTACGTGGGAGGAATACAAGAATATTGTCAAAGAATGTAGGGTGGCAACTAGGAAAGCTAAGGCCTCCTTGGAGTTAAACCTTGGAGATTAAACCTGTTATTCTTAACCCATAGTGTTAAGAATAATAGGAGGGCTTTCTTCAAATATATAATGGACAAAAATAATGTTAGAGGCAATGTAGGCCTGCTGATGAATGAGGTGGGTGCCCTGAGGACAATAAGAAGGTGGAGTTACTGAATGCCTTCTTTGCCTCTGTCTATACTGTTGGAGACTGTTTGTAGGAGCCACAGATGTCAGAAGTCCCAGAGGAAGCCAGGATAAATGAGTCCACCTTGGTTCATGAGGACTGGGTCAGGGACCAGTTAAGCCGTCTGGATATCCATAAATCCATGGGTCCCGAGGGTGCTGAGGGAGCTGGCGGAAGTCTTGCTAGGCCACTGTCCATCATCTTTCAGAAATCATGGNGAGGGGTGGCCTCATTAATGTCTATAATTATGTTAAGGGTGAGTGTCAGGCTCTTCTCAGTGTTGGCCAGTCATAGGATAAGGGGAAACGGTTCTAATCTGGAGCATAGGAAGTTTCATCTGAATATTAAGAAAAACTATTTCACTGTGAGGGTGACGGAGCACTGGAACAGGCTGCCCAGAGAGGTTGTGGAGTCTCCTTCTCTGGAGACATTCAAGACCAATCTGGATGCATTCCTGTGTGATTCAGTCTAGGTAATCCTGCTCAGGCGGGGGGGTTGGACTAGATGATCTTTCGAGATCCCTTCCAACCCCTAACATTCAGTGATGCTGTGACTGGAAGTACCTGTTTCATTGATCTGGAGAAATACAGGGAAGTATCTGGAGAAAAAAAAACAGGATGTGAATTTTTTTGGAAGCCATGTCTTGTTACATGGGAATACAACTGAGAGCAGTTAGTGTGAGTCTGTGGGAAATCATGGCTTCATTCATCATCTTCATTGTGACCAGCTCCAAGAGTGAGCAGTGGATGCCAGTTACCTTGGCCTTATCTGGGCTCTCACTGGCGTCCTGTAGTATCTTAGATGCTGAACTTGTGAGGGAGTCAATCTAGCTAAATTACAGAGCGAGTGGAAAATTTGGTCAGCTATTTAGAGGGCCCATCCAACCTCAGTTATTGTTCGCTTTTGCTTATTGCATTTTTAAAAACCCACAGGGTGAGGGGAGAATTCATTTTTTGTAAGTAAAACTAAAACACAGACTAAGTTAATTTGTATTATTGTCAAATGGACAAATATATGATTAGTCTGTGGGCTTTGGCTGTGCCATGGGAAAGAAAGAAGCTATTTTTTCACCATTTATGGCATCCTTTGGTGAGAAAAGGAATGCTTCTATGTAAATAGCTTGAATGTTTATTATGGAAACGTGGTCTGTTTCTTTACCTGTAGAGTTTTAAAAAAAATTTGCTTGTCACTCATGGCTGATCTAGCAGGTTCAGATTTGGAAAAGCTTTCTTCAGTAGGGTTTTTACTTGGTATATACAATTATCAAAATACAGATGTGGCTCTGAGAAGGTGAAAAAGGTAATAATAAAAGTACATACAAGTCTCCATCCAGTTGTCTCCCCATTTTAGTGCAAGTTGAGTGTAAAATTTCAAGAATAATGTTCAGAAAGTTATGTAATGATAGCATCGCTCACCAGTGGTGTTCCCCTGGGCTCAGTGTTGGGACCAGTTCTGTTCAACATCTTCATAGATGATCTGGACGAGGGGATTGAATGCACCCTCGGTAAGTTTACAGATGACACCAAATTGGGTGGAAGTGTCGATCTGCTGGAGGGTAGGAAGGCCCTGCAGAGGGATCTGGACAGGCTGGATTGTTGGGCTGGGGCCAACAATATGAAACACCCCCCCACACTCCCTCCCTCCCCAGAAGGAGAACTCACAAGGAACTGACCCAAGACTGAAGCCTCCATTCCCTATTTCCTCCCTTTACCCATGCCATCCTGGGGAGGAGAAATCATNGGCCAAGAGGGCCAATGGCATCCTGGCTTGTATCAGGAATGGTGTGGCCAGCAGGACCAGGGAGGTGATAATCCCCCTGTATTCTACACCCGGGCCTCACCTCGGGTACTGTGTTCAGTTTTGGGCCCCTCACTTCAAGAAGGACGTTGAGGTTCTGGAGCCTGTCCAAAGAAGGGCAATGAGGATGGTGAAGGGTCTGGAGAACAGGCCCTACGAGGAGCGGCTGAGGGAGCTGGAGTTGTTTAGTTTGGAAAAGAGGAGACTGAGGGGAGACCTTATTGCTCTCTACAACTACCTGAAAGGAGGTTGCAGTGAGGTGGGGGTTGGTCTCTTCTCCCTAGTAACAGGTGACAGAACTCAAGGTAATGGCCTCAAGTTGTGCCAGGGAAAATTTAGGTTAGATATTAGGAAGAACTTCTTTACTGAGTCATCAAGCATTGGAACAGTCTACCCAGGGAGGTGGTTGAGTCCCCATCTCTTGAGGTGTTTAAAAGACGGGTAGATGCAGTGCTTGAGGACATGGTCTAAGGGTAGACTTGGTGGCAGTAGGTTAATGGTTGGACTGGATGATCTTAGGGGTCATTTCCAGCCTTAAAAATTCTACGATTCATTTACTTATGGCAAATGCTCCTACATAATTTTTCTGGTCTTATGCTTAACATTGTGTGGCACTGGTGAGGCCATACCTTCAGTACTGTGTTCAGTTCTGGGCCCCTCACTACAAGAAGGGCACTGAGGTCCTGGAGCGGGTCCAGAGAAAGGCAACCAGGCTGGTGAATAAACCTTATGAGGAGCAGCTGAGGATGTTTAGTCTGGAGAAGAGGAGGCTGGGGGAAGATGTTGTCACTGCCTACAGTTATCTGAAAGGAGGTTGTAGAGAGGTGGCTATGGTCTCTTCTGCCAAGTGATGGGTAATAGGACAAGAGGAAATGGCCTCGAACTGCACAAGGGCAGGTTCAGATTAGATGTTGGGAAGAAATTCTTCACCGAAAGAGTTGTTGGGATGTGGAAGAGGTTGCCTAGGGAGGTGGTTGAGTCACCATCCCTGGATGTATTTAACAGGTGGGTAGATGAGGTGCTTGGGGATGTGGTTTGAGAGGACAGGTACAGCTGGACTTGATGATCTAAGTGGTCTTTTCCAACCTGGTGATTCTGTGATTTTTCAGGTTTGAAATATGAGTGGTTTGAAAGCTCCTCAGTTCAGCTTCTGAGTGATGCTTTTGTTCCAGGGTACACAGCTACTGCTCTTAACTGGCTCTTTTGGATGCTGCTCCTGGTTGTGCACTGGCACCATTAGTTTCATAGAAATGCCCCTGAACTCATGCAAAAGTTAACTTGCTGAGCCTGTTTTTTGTTTAGCTTGTTTTTCCTTAATAAGCAAAGGAATTTGTCTTGGAGGAAAGTGAACAGCACAAGTGTACTGTGTGGTGGGATGGCTGCTGGGGGTTTTCCTGCTGTTTCAGATTTTCTGCTGCATTTTCCTGCTGTTTCAGATTTTTTTCTTCCTTAAAGGCTTTTCCTGAATTTAACAAAGGTGGTTGTATTGCCTGGCTAATGCTTGCAGTCTGGAGGTGACAAGCTGGTCTTTTGAATGTGTTGGACACTAACAGGAATCCAGCCTTTAGTTTAAAAAATAAAAAAAGCAGCTGTGATTCACAAGTTTTCAGTGCTGTGACATTCCTCTGGCACGGGGGCCCTGGCAGGTCTGCTGCCGGGTGCAGCGAAGCCTTGGCGAAGCCTTGGTGTTGGAAACCTGCCCGGCTTGGCAAGGCTCTTCCTAGGCCACTCACGCAGTGAGAGACTCCCAAAGGCCTTTGAAGGTGGGTGACTTAGTACCGCCCGCTTTGTACGTTTCTAGTGGCTGAAAACCTCACGGATGTGGGAGGCCAGAGGCCAATGTCCTGAACCCTCCCCTCTCCAGAAAGGAGAGTAAAATGTGGCATGGCTGGGCTTGGGCGGTCTCGCTGCGGTGTGCTACAGCGGCCTGCTGCTGGGACTCAAGAAACCATAGCTGCTCTTTTGTTTCTTCTCTTCGGCATCCAGTCAGGTACTGCTTTTCTTGCTCGTAACGTTTCCATTGAAACTCTGTTTCTGGTCTTTACCTTGTTAACTGTAGTAAATAAAATGGAGAAATGTGGAAATCCCTGTAACATTCTGTGTACTTCTGATTTAAGAAGCCATTTTTTCTGCTGTATGTAATACATGATAAATTCAGTGGTTGGGGATTCTTTGGTAATTAAGTGTGGAATTCAAAGCTTACGTTTCACAAGGCCACAGTATTAATGTAGATTCTTCTGTTGTGGTTTTTGGCATTTTAATGATCTTGCATATCTTGTAGATCATTGTTACCTTTTATTTTTGACAAGAGTATATAGAGGATCTATAATTTAAAATGTCACTGTTCTCTGTAAATATATATTTATGACTGTAATGTGGGAGAGATTGTAGCTGTATAAATGTTTAGCTTTAGGTAGAAACATGAATTTTAATAAATCGGATTTTTTTAACCTAGAGTGAAAGTGTAAAATTTGTTTCATTCCTTTTTGCTGAATATTTGGAAGAGTTTTAGAATTTGCATATTCAATGGAATAAATTGTGACTGAAGTTTTTTTCATGTGTTTCTTGTTCAGTGTCTGTAGAGCTTGATGGATAAATTTGTAGATGGAGAGCTTTGCAGTAGTGATACCTGTTGACAGCAGTTTCCTTGTATTTTCTATTCCTTAAGAGGAAATACTGCAATTCTACTGTAAGTTAATTTAAATAACGTGAAAGATGTCGTTTTTATGTCTTAATGTGTCCAAGTCAGTTTTTGCCCATGAATAAAGTTTGCTTCTGTGCCAAATTTTTTGTTTCTGCAGAGAATTTTCTCTTACAACTTATCTAACAAAAATAAATGCCTTTCTCTGAGTTACTTCTGAAAGCAATTTTTTCAAGTTAGGCTAGTGAGATTCAAGAAGTGACATTATGTTGAAAGATTTCTTGTAAAGCAGTTGTCATAGCCCTAACAAATTTCAACAAAGGTTTTGATTTGCAGATATGTCATCTTAAAGTCTGCAACTGCCATATGAACTAAAGCATGCAATCACTATTATAATCTTCTACTCTCGGATCTCTGGGAATAAAGCTATCATTAGTTATTGTTCTAAATTACCTTGCAGGCATACATTCCTATGTATGTATTCTCTGTCCCAATATTCTTTCTGCAGAAGAAATTGGAATTGTATGACTTTGAGCAGTTAAGCCAACAGTGGTCTGTCTCTTCAAGGCACAAAGAGTCAGATTGTATGGCCTTTAAGAAATTAGGGGTTCAGTAAGTCTGGTGTGGAGGTGGCTGTTTTTAACTTAAAATAAAACCCAATACACTTTTATAAAGTTCATAATTGGAAAAAAAACCTCTAAAATTTTGTAGTGTTGAAGCTTGTTCAGAGTGGTATTAGGTCTAAGGTGCTTCCTTTTTGTCCTAAGCGCTCCCCTTCTCTAAACCAAACCAGTGATTTTAGTTTCTTGTTTCCTCCAGCAGCCCTCTTCTAAATCTAGGATGGAAAGCACGGAGGTGTCATTCAGTGAAAAGTTATCTGTATTTGCTCATGATTTTGCCATGCTTGATGTGCTAAAGATAATAGATGACTAGTGATAGGACAAGGGTCAACAGGTGCAAGCTGGAGCATAGGGCAGGTTCCATGTGAATGCAAGGAAAAACTTTTTCAATATGAGGGTGATGGAGCACTGGAACAGGCTGCCCAGAGAGGTTGTGGAGTCTCCGTCTCTGGAGACATTTGAAGCCCACCTGGACATATTCTTGTGTGACCTACTCTAGGTGATCCTGCTCAGACAGGGAGGTTGGAATAGATGGTCTTTCAAGTCCCCTTCCTTTGAATTCTGTTGTCCAAGCATGAGGTGGTTAACCTTTCTGGGCTGAACTGTTGCCAAACTACTTACCTGTCATTTTCAGCATTGTAGGTAAGGTTTGTAAGCCAACCTTAATGCAAACTGCTGAAGAGCTGAGGGAGTGTTGGTCACAGATCTGGGAGTGAGAAATCATTGTGCATGTGTACACTAGAAGCTTTTGGTAAGGTAGGTATTCTGACAGGAACCATGTGAAGAGCTCTTGGCTTTTGAACTTTGTCAGTGATGCACAGCCCTTCTGAAAGGTAGACTTCAAATAGTGTGTATGTTGGGTATGGAGTGCAGCCATGCCTAAATGACTTCAGGGGTTTTATGGAGCTTTGCATTTCCATTGTATTTGCATTTTTTATATATTTTAGAACATGTCCTCTGAGTTTCTTCTTGAAAAATGTTAATGCTAACACTATCTGAACAAGCGCCTCTAAGTTGCTGCCTGTCCTGTGCAGCCCCACAGGAGCGTACTTTGAAATGGGACAGGGGTTTCATTGTGAGCCTGTGATCATATTTCAAATGGTCTGGGGCAGCAGAGGGGCAAGAAGGTGTTCCTGAGGGCTCCTGCCAAGTTGAGGCCCAGCCATGTGTCTGCAGCAGCTGGATGCTGCACCCAGCCTGTGTGTAGCAGTATACTTGCAGGAGAGCCCTCTGCTCCTCTGACTTGTGTCAAGTGGTTAAAGGGTCTGCAGCCAGAAAAATGCAGTGGAGCGGCAGAATGTGCACACTCATGCTTTCTTTATTATTTTGCTCTCTGCTTTTTTTTTGTCTGTTTCCATAGTGTGCTCTACTCAATTTTGGTCCTTAGTTTTGGCTGCTTTTCGCCTCCCCAGAACTACCACACATGGTTTTAGAATTCCCTTGTGTTTCCGTCCGTGCATATTCTTTCAGCCTTGTCTTTCTCTTTTCCCTCATCTGTTTCATCAGTGGTTGATTGTATTGTTTAATGTATAGGTGTGTCATTGTGCAGCTTTACTGATGGTGAATGATCAACCTTGGGCAAAAAAAATTGTCTGCTACAAACCACAGAGGTGGTGGTGGGTGGTGTTCCCTCCCCATTCCTTACCATAAAGTACTCCTAGATTCTGCTCTAACTAGCAAATCCTGGGCATTTATCTGTATTTTTATTTTAACTGTTATCTACCTATTATAAAATCTGTTTATATGTGTCTAAGCAGGCTAATTACCCTGAAGGATAGTAATACTAACTGGGAGGTAGGGAAAAAGAGGTGGTCTTTCTGAGAAAGTAGCTCTTACTAAGTTTTTATTTTGCTGCTTGACTGATTATATTCCCCACCCCCCCAGTCTGGCTATTTATTGAAGCAGGAACATTGCTTTTATGAATATCTGCTTCCTGTCATGGAAAAGGAAAACTTTGATGATGCCAATAAGATTCGAAGGTAGCATTATTTCTTTCAGAGCTGTGAATGCATTTATATTGTTTCAGCAGGAGGGATGCTTAAATCATGAAACTGAGCTTAAACTTTAGATGGATTTATTAACATTCTTAAATTAATGAAGGCTACCTGTCCTTCTCCCCTCCAGAGAACCTAGATTTTTTTCCCCCTCACTTGAACCCTCAAGATGAATTGCCTCGCTTTCAGCATGTCCTTTTCTGCCAGCCTATATATACATGGTGAAATATATGTATGTTTGACATTTACCACGTTAAAACAAAAAGCCCACAAAATTCATGAAAATCTGAGAGCTGCATCTTACCCAGGTGGCCTGCTGTTTGAAATATGACTCCTGGTGTGTATTGTACTCTTAGCCCTAGGATTCAGTAATGAGATTGAGTGGTATCTTGCGTGAGCACTTCTGGATGATTGACAGTGAGGTGATGTGAATCATCATTTATCAGGATATTATCATGCCTACCCTTGATAATTTCTCCCTGTCGTCTGGGGAGGTGGTGAAGACAGATAGGACTTTGTGATGTCAAAGTAATTAGTGTGTGTTGGTTTCCAGCTGAACAAACTGGAAACTAATGATCAGGTAAATGAAGATGAAGTGCATTAGTGTAAGGATGAAGGTGCAAGGACCTTGGGGAAGAGCTTATCAAAATTTCATGGGGGTTATTTGAATATCTTACAATTTGTGCAGTTGCAAGCAATATTTAAAACTACTAAAGGATACTTCTGCAACAGTCTATTTACATGTCCTTTGTTGATATCTCTTGTAGCGAGGGTCAGCACTAGGGTTAAGGACATAAGACTCTGCTTTAAGGACTGGGAGCTCCTTATGATTTTCATAAATTCTGAGTAGTGAATTTCCAGCTAATGGCAGCAATTTTGAGTTAAATGATAAGGAATTCCAGTGTACACTGAAGAAGTTGGCTTTTTTAGGAGCTCTTCCCATTTTAAAAGGGGGGTAGTTAATATAATTTCTCCTATATGTTTGACCCATGACTGGTTCCTTTGTATTCTTAAAATACTGTATTTTACTGTTTCTTGATACATATATAAACATCTTAAAGTATGCAGGTTTTGCAATATAATCTGTGATGCTACAGTAGGCATTTAAAAAGCATGGTAGTTCCTTAGTGCAGGTTTTGAGAATTTTGAGTGGGTCATTGCTGAAATATTTCTATAACCTGAAAATCCTTTTGTGTAGGTGTGTACAGCAATGCCAGTGTTTCAGATGATGCATAATGAGTATAATTGCCACACCAACAGCAAGTGATCTGGGGTTTTCTGTAGTTAATCTTATCACATTTGATTAAATATTGCTAATTGTAATTAACTGATTGAAAAGCTAACTGCTTTACATGCTCGCTTTTCAGTTATTAAAATGGTAATTTACTCATTGTCACTTATCAGTAAACTTGTGTTGATGTGCCAGTCTCCCGAATACCTTCAAAAATAACATACCTGTGGCAGCAAAGTTTTATAATTAAAGCCTCGTGGCAAAACTATTCTTTTGGCTAATTTTTGTAGATATAGCTGTTTTGTCTTTATTTCAGTTTCTTCTTTGGTGAAAGTGAGTGGGTTAGAATCCCTGGCAGGAATTTGTCCGTATTAATATGGCTCATCAGAGACATTATATTTAATTGGAGAGCCTGTGGTATAGTCGCAGGAGGCTGAAGGGCATTATTTAGCATTAGCAATGGCTCGTCTGGGAGTTGTGCACTAATCAAGGAGCTTGTGTGTTAACTGTGGGGATGATGGGAGTTATGACGATTATGACATGTGAGCACATGTCTGTAGGAGAACTGGACAGGCAATGAGTTAATCAAGAAATATATTAAATGGCTCCCATGCTGCTTCATTATTACTCAGTAGAATGTCAGATTATGTATTTTAACAAAAAATAGAATGAAATCCAACAAACAGATGGTTTTGCAGGTAAATTTAATACTATGTTTTAAACAAAGACTCTATTTTCCTCTCTATTTTTGAAGTGAATATCTGAGTTAAGTGCTGTGTTGAAAAAAAGTAAATGGTTAGTTTGAAAAATGCTTTTAAACATGTGCCTCTCCAAACTGCACTCTTTGAATTTTGTCAGATGTTTAGTTTCAGTAAATATTATTTCCCACTTTCAACTGGATGTTTTAACATCTTTAAACTTTTACGTAATTAATAGACTACCAAAATATAAACCTTATTTTTAATGTGGGCAACTTAGCTTCAGAGAAATAAAAATGCTAATCTTATTGACCATCAGGATGATCCAAGCCTTGCAAAGAAAAAAGCTCCAAACCCAACACTCCTTAGATATGCCAGGTAGACACATTCTGTGCCCAGCATGGTTATAGGCATCCATTTTGTATCCATCATGAAATTATCAGTTATGCTGGAAAAAAATAAATAAATCTGTGTTTAGAGGAATTGAAACTAATAAACTTGAGTTCTCTTAAATAGCTGCATAAGCCCATAAACCAACTAAATTTCATATGGAGGCAAACTTACCCCAGAGCTACTGGACAGGTGAGCATATGCACTTTTCCTGCTACTGTAAGCACCGCCAAATTTATTAAAACTTTCTGCCAAACTGCGACCTTCATGTAGTAACTTAATTAAAGCAGTATCATGGCTAGTACTCAAAATGTTAACCTGTAGGAAGTTGTTATTGAAATCCATTATCTGTGGAGTCAGTACTTGTGGTCAGCAGCAGCATAAGTAAAAATGCGAGTAAGACCCTCCCTTGGGTGCCGTGAGCTCAGCAGGTTAAACTGTCAAAGCTTCTTAAAGGATGGATAGTTAACCCCCCTGGAGTTATAGGTAAACCAATCATTTGCTGTCAGCAGGAAATATGACTTTATTTAGTGGTTGGAGGGGAAAAAAACCAAACCCCAAACCTAAATATGAACAGGAAAGAGGATTTAGAAGGGGCTGCTGTGTGAGCATATGTGTTGCTGTGCTATGCAGAATCTCTGCAATTTGGAAAGATCTTAATTCTAGGTTTTTTAACAACAAGCATCTGCATATAAAAAGTTTATGCCAGTATCCTATAACACTGTGTGTGAGGTTGAGCTAATTTAGTAGACTTGTAAATATTATTTATGTATTAGGTGAAGAATGGAAAAGTTTGTACCTCTAGTGGGAACAGCTGTTACCTTACAGAAATAGGTTTTCTTCCCTTGGTGTTTGTGCAGGTCTTGTATAGAATGTAATTATCTACACTAAATATCTTTAATATTCATAAGTGCATTATTTTTAAGATCTAACTATATACTTATTAGAATTTATAGGCCACAAATATTTACAATGCTGTACTTGAACTAGTCTGAGAGTGATATTTTCTTGGTTTTAATTTTTAGTCTTCAAAGGTGAAGATCAGGAGTGCTTTACTTTGTACTTCTTATATTTTTGCCTCTAGAAAGGAAATCCCAGGAGTGATATCTTGATATTGAAGGGTGTGAAGAAGGTGTGGGAGAAGACCTGATGCTTTTTTGCTCTAGTTTTGTTTACTGGTGCAGGAACTGCACTTAAACTCTTGGTGGGTGGAACTTCATAGTGTCCTGTGCAAGATGTTCTTTTCTCTATCAAGACCTGCTTCCTTAGTACAGTGCACTGCTTTTGGACTAAAGATGCTTGATGTGCTGATATAATATTGTCAGAAATTAATGGACTATAGTTGAGACTAAGATTGTACTTGCTATCCTTGTATTACACACTTTTCCATCTGAAGGTATCATAGGAAATCAGCTGGGAGGTAGAAGTGTTATCAGGTAAAATACTTCATATGCTAAAAATCAAAGGAAGGACTTTGCTGGGGGTCATGCTAAACCAGCCTTTATAGTTGGATGGCCTTTATGGGATGTAACTATGGTAGAAGTCTTTTATGGATGGGAAACTGCTGCAATAAAAAAAACCCAAGCAACTAATTGAAAATAGTTTTGTCAGATCCAGAAAAGGATGGGGCCGTGTTAAGTCTGACATCGGCATCCGATGGTTGTATTGTCCAGTACTAGTATTAGCTGTGTGAATCTTATTTACAGGTTTACTTGTCTGTTCCTGCCTATTTGTTAACTGTGGGAAGTCCTTACAGATTTTTGTGAGCCACCTGATTGGCTTTACAACCATCTTCAGGTATACGGATGTACTGTGTAACACTAAATACGAACTTCACTTGGTACATGGTTAATATTCAGTATTGTATAATATAAATGCATAAATTTAAGGATGTAATAGAGGTTGGTAAAGCGATCTCGTGAACAGTATTAATACACTTCAAAAAGTGTGACACCCTAAGATGAAACTGAGAAAAATACTTTTTTTTTCTTTATTCTGCCCTGTTTAAGATTTTTCTGTGCAGCAAAAGATGGTCTTGTACCACGTCTAGCAGTCAACTCTAGATGTTTTCATCCTCTTAACAGATCCTGCTGACTTTTTTTTTTCCTTTGGCGTTGTGGTGGTTTGACCCTGGCTGGAGGCCAGACTCCCACCAAAGCTGCTCTATCACTGCCTTCTTAGCTGGACAGGGGAGAAAATACACGTTTAGAGGCTTTGGAGTCAAGATAAGGACAGGGAGAGATCATTCCACAATCAGCATCATGGGCAAAACAGACTCAACACAGAAGGAAGGCAAGAAAACTCTCTAATTTATTATACTGCACTACACACACAGAGAGACCAGAGTCAGACAATGAGAAGTACAAACAGCTCTTAAAACAGCACCCCTCACCCCTCCCTTCCTTGCAGACTTCATTCATGATTTTGTCCTCCCCAGGAAGTTACTGGGGAAAGGGAGGGAAATAGGGAATGGAGGCTTCAGTCTTCAGTCAGTTCCTCATGAGTTGCTCTCCTTTGGGGTGGGGGGGAAGGGGGTATTTCTCAGACCTTTTCCCTGTTCCAGCAGGGGTCCCACGTGCAGGAGACGATCCTCCATGACCTTCTTCACGTGAGTTGTCTCCCCCAGGGCCTTGGCTCTCCACTGACTACCCCAGCGTGGGTCACTGCTATGAACTCATAAAATGTCTCTCAGTCCCAGACTGCTGGCCCCAGCCTGGTCCCCCACAGAGTCACAAGCTCCCCCCCAAAAAAAGCCTTCTTCAGCGTGGGTCTCCATCTGTCTGTCTTTCTGCCTCTTGTCTCTCTCCACAGGCTGAAGGTGCTGCCAGGGGCTTGCTCCAGCATAGGTCACAGATTCTTCCCTATTCCTTCCCTTGCTTCATGGTGGGCTCCTGCCTGGCCCAGGTACCTCTCCATGGGCTACAAGTGGGGTCTCTTCATCCTCCATGGGCTGGGGGGGACACACCCACTTCACCACGGTATTTTCCACAGGCTGCAGGGAATCTTCTCTCAGCGCCTCCTCTTACCCCCCTTCACTGACCTTGGTGCCTGCAAAGTTTCTTACATCTTCTCACTCCCCTCTCCGGTGGCAAAAGCAGCAGTTTGGGTTTTTCTCTCTCTGAAATGTGATTCCCAGAGGCCTGTGACTGGCACTGATTGGCCCGGCCGGCCTTGTCAGTAACAGGGTTTGGGAGTTTGGCCTTAGGAGCCCAGCTGGGATTTGCTTTGTCACACTCTTAAGAAACTTTCTAGCCACTTCTTAAAGAAGCCACATTGCAAAAACCACCACAGGAGGTTTTTGGCCCTGGCTATTCTCTAATTTGTTCCTCCTTTATGGAATACATTTTTTCCCCATGTTATTCTTTATTGGCTTGACTTTGGGGTATTCTATACTCACCCTTATCCAGTACAATACAAAAACTGCTGAAGATTTCTTTGAATGCAGGGTTGCAAATACTGATTGATTCTGTTACAGACCCTTTTTAAAAACATGAGTTTGTGATGGGCTGTCTGTTTTATAACAAATGCTGCCATGTACTTATAGATTTGTAACAGGACCGAGTAGCTGTCAAACAGATGGCATGAAATGACTATACTTCTGGCATGGTCAGGGATGATTTCTTGCTAAAAATCATATTTATTTAAGAAGTTTATTTGAAAAGTTATACTCAACAAGCAGATTTCATGTGATTCCTGGCTTGCCATGTTCTGTGAGTTTGCACAGCAAGCTTTTTGTCCATTATGCAGTTTTTGTGGTCTCGTATTGACACCTGCATTGTGGAATCTCAGAGCTGACTTGTCTTTTGAAATAAGACTGTAGAGGGTAGAAAACGTAGGATGGATTTTTATATAGAGGACTATCTTAAAAGTTGTCCTACATCTTAATGACTGATTTTAATACACTTCCAGAAAAATAATTTTCCTGTAGAAGTAATGATTTTATTGAAGAACCAACAAAGCACAATTTCAAAGAAATCTCAGTATTCACATTCCTGGAATTCTTAAGGAAAAATTATCTTCTATGAATGCTTTGTATTAAAGTGAATAATAAGGCCTTAATAAGTAGTAAAAACTCCATTCTTCTTACAGCATAAACTTATGCTGGGTATGATAATTTTGGAGTTTCATTACTATCATAGGAACTGTTTATAACTTAACCTTAGTGAAAAACCCCCAATCACTGGCTACTTGAAAGCAGTTAAGGGGTGTGGATCTGTACATATATACATATGCATGCGTGCATATATTTTTTCTCACATATATGTATCTTTTCTATACTGCATAGATATAAAGAAAAATGTCTGTGTTTTAGAAACCATACACTGACTTCTTATCCTTAGAGTATTCAGTATTCACCTACAATCTCCTGTTTTGGGAATTTTCTCTTATGAATTATTTGATGCTTTAGATTTGACTTCATATTATGTCTAAACTTTCCTAAGATTAAAATATTTCTGAAAGGGCTGTTCGTGCTCCCTTTCTTCTCTTGTTCAGTCACTGCATTGGGTGCAAGGATCATGTGGCAGGGAGATAGCTTAACTTGCTGATCTGGCAGAAGGTTAATTTCTCCTCCCCTTAGATTATTTTTCCACTGGGTCTGCTCAGCTCATTGATCTGTCTCAGCAGCACTGTAATTGCTGGAGTTGAATGTGGAGGAGGAGGATTGTTAGAGGTGGGATCATTCTGTGAGTGGCAACTTGTATTTCCATACAGTGAGGCATATTGGGAAACTTCATTCATGTCTTGGTCAGTATATGGTTCATTTTGGCCTTAGAGTTGGTCTACAGTGGGAAAGAACTTAATTTGTTGTAGGGTCCATATCTTGGAATTCTGATTTTTTTGTTAGTGTTTCAGCTCCAGATTATGTTGCCTTGAGCTGATGTCTGTACTTCTCCTTTCACCTCTGATTTAAATATTGTTGTGTAGTTGGAATGTCAGGTAGCTGTGAAGTCACCTTGTTGCTGTGGCCTCTTCTCTCAACACTGGAACTGTTATCTATTGCTGGAAGCAATTTCTGCAGTATGTGAAGCTGTGGTCAGGCAGAGCTGGAGGCTGGACAGGAACCTCATCTGAACGTAGTGGTCAGACAGACCTGGAGGTTGAACAGAAACCTCATCTGAACAGTTAGGTACTGTCTTAATCCATCTGAAGGAGGAACTCCATCTGAATTAAGTAAAAAATGCTATGCAGGAGCAAGACACCAACACATACTATGTGTTGCTTTGTAGTGTAGCTGAGTTCAAGCAACTTTTTGTGAATCCCATATGTCTTGGGATACCTAGCTCAATTAAGAGCTAACCCTCTTCTATATGAAGTTCTGTACCCATGTGCTACCCTTGCTACCACCTGACATCAATTTCTAGACCTGCCTGACTAGTAATTTTCCATCTCCCGTGTCTTAGAAATTTTGAAAACAAAACAATGTGCATCAAATGCATTCCATGGTGAGCTTGTTTTTGGGAGAAGCAGGAAAAAGAAACAGCATGAGAAAGATCTTTCCTATTGCTTTGCTAATGCACTTAGAAAGCTGAGATTCCATGAGGGAAAGACTGACATGTGGGTTCAGGTTTGTTTGAAATGCAAAGAGGCTACTAAAACCACTGTAAGGCACTACTATTTTGTTAACATCACAAAAACTTCATTCTTTAAAAAAAAAAAAAAACACAAAAGCTCAAAATCGCATACGCTGCAAAGATGAAACTCTAGTGTCCATACAGAGCAGAGTGAGCTGATCTAAATATGATGAATTACTCAACTGTTGCAACAGATGGAGACTCTTGCTTTGGTAAACAGATTCATTAAGTCTTGTCCCAAGTTGTCAATGTATTCTCAGAAGTAAAATTCTCCTGTTTCTCCTGGAGATTTGCTGCAGATAATATACTCCAAAGTAAAAAAGCCTGTAGAGGTGTGAGTGCAGTTGCAGCACACTCTTAAATCAGCAAATGTTGTCTTGAGTGGCAGTGCTACACCTAGTCTTCATTTGGGTACCTATCGAAGGGAGCCATGAGTAGAAGACAAAGAATGCTTTTCCATCAAGATTGAGAAGCATTTTGTCATTGATGCAGTGAGTTGAAGAGTGGGACATGGTGTTTTGTCCCACCTGATTCCTCTGCCTCTGTTAATCCTGCAGTTCATCCAAAAGTATATTAGTAAACAAGATGACTAGTGATGTACCTTTTTTCACTTACACTTTTCCAGTTTTCTACCAGGAAAGATTGATTGTTCCTGGATGGTGTTGACTAGAACACATGGAACATTTATACAAATGAACCGTATCATTCTGCTATTTTTTTAATAGCAAACAAATTACTCTTATTGGCTGTTAACCGTGGCAGAGTAACTTTTTTGTCTTAAGTTGCTTGAACATGAAAAGAAGTTGAGCAACTTTTTCTTTGCACTCTTGGTTATCTGCAGATAGACTTTATAGGTTAAAGAACTTATTTTAAGAATGATTGATTTGTTCTGAATAGAAGCCTGTAGAGAAATGCTTCCCTAGAAAAAGTCCAAATGAGTGTACTGGAGGACACTATACCTTCAATTTTCAACCACCGCTCTCTGGCTTACTCAGCCTAATTATATGGTCTTCCCAACATTCAAGTATTTGGATCTGGCTAAACCTCAGATCTGTGGTCCTAAGCTTGTATGAGGCACTGTGTTACTAGTTCCTGGCCTTTCCTATTTTGGAGAGTAAAGCACCGTAAGCATTTGCAATAAAATGCTGCTGGAGACCTCTTCTGTCCCATCAGAGGAAAGTTACCTGCCCAACAGTAAACATATAGAAAAAAGCTTTAGGAGTCAAAGCAATTCAGGAAGACTCTATTCTGAATTATTATCTGTAATATCTTCAGGACTCTGGGGACATTTCTTCCCTTGTCCCAGCAAACGGAACTCGGTTATTACAGTAGAGTATTACTGTATGATAGCCATAGCATGGTCTGTTTTTTCACAGTACTAGTGACCGGTCCTGTAGGTACAATGGGGAGTCCTTTCCTATTGATGAGGTCTTTCTCAAGTCAAGTCATGTGGCTTTTTAGCAGCCACCAAAGTTCCTGTGCTTCATTTATGGGGGAGAATTTTGAGATTACTTTTTAATGTAATGAAAATGGTGTTTGAGTGAGAATGTGGACAGAGAAAAATCCGAGTTGAAAAGTGCATTCTCTTACTCTTGATTAGAAGTTTGGTCTCCCTTGCCTGTGTGGTGGTTCTTTTTTTTTTTTTTTTAAAGGCTGTCCCGTTCAACCTGGATCTTTCCAGTTTAATTTTAGTTGAAATCTGTGGATTTCTTGGGGGCTGCTAGTTAGGGAGGCTATTGCTGTCCTCCAATTTCAACCAGTCGGCAAAACAAAGGGCAGGATGGGAGTAGAGGAATGGATTCTGACTTTTTTTTCTTTCTCTCTCTTGGGTGATGTCTCTGAACCCATGATCCAGTCCTGCTGATGCCAACAGATGGGCTGTTTTGAGAGTCATAGTAGACTTGGAGGGGATTGTAAGTAAATACCTAACACCAAAGGAAATGTTTGAAGGCCACTGAAGAATTTTTAGCTTACTCCTCACATTACTACTTTTGGGCCATCAAATTAAAAAAAATGTTTCAGAATAGGCTCACAGAGAAACCTGCTTATGCTGACTCAGTAGGTTGGCTTGTTTATTTGCATAAATTTTTATTTAGCTTTTTGAAATGCTGAGTAAAAATAAATGTGGAAAATATGGGATAGTTATGCTATTTATGACTTTCACAGTTCTGCTTTTCATGTGGCTTAGAAATGTTTCCATTATTTCATTTTAGGGTTAAATGCTGTAATCGTGTGGCAGTATTTCTTTGCAGATAGCACTTTAAAGGCTGTATGAATGCTGCACGCTCGCTACGTGCACAGATTTATTGCATTATCGGTGTGTGTATTTTAATGTGAAGCTGCTGAAGACAGTTAGGTCAGATGAAAGATGTGTTTTTGGCACAGCAGTAAATTTGAACCTTTTTTGCATCCATTTGATTTTTTTTAATTCAAGACTGTTCAATGCCACAAGCTTTTTGTTCTGTTTTGTCTGTCTCTTGACAGCGGTGCTGGCAAGATTTGAGGTGGTTGGTTTTTTTAGCTACCTTACAAAGGATTTACTCATTAGCCCTATTTTATGGGTTGAGCTAATTGTGATTTGTCTTGCTGAGCGGTATTATGCAGTTTGGGCCAATTAAGTGAATCCACTTACACCAACGGATGTTGTTCCAATGTGTAATATTGATTTGAGCTATAAAAAGAGAATGACTTGTCTGATTAGATTTCTTTGTCTAAACAATGCTCGATCTTATCTAGTGTACCAAACAGAAGTGTTCTCTTCACTGAGGTTTTCTTAATTGCTTCTTAGGTTTGATTAACACTGTTCGTGCAGATATAACATTTTTCCTACATATAAATTCTGAACAGTGCAGAGAATTTGAGGAAAAAATGTGTCTTGCAACTCAGCATAACTGTCTCTGCTGCATGAATATCAACTCGTGTTGAGACCTGGGGATGTGTAGAGTGACCTACTCTGAAAAACTGGGACACTGGGGAATCCCGACATTTACCTCCTCAGAGATGGGGTGGGGGGAGTGAGAGTGTGTGTGTGTATGTGTTAATTAGGCATTTACACTGAAGTAAATGGCATCTGTCACATGATAAACATCAGAAACTGCTGAAGTGTATAAAATCATCTGTGGATGCTATGTGGGTGATACTAAGCTCTGTTAGGAAACATGTAGATGTATTTGATTTTTGTTTCTCCATTGGCTCTTGTGACAAGTCAGCCTTTTACTTATTGGAATTACTAGATAAGAATCACTATAGGGGAGAAAAACACTTATGGCATGAATCAGATCCACAAGAAGGTAATAAACTCTGGAGATGCTGAATAATTATTATGCTAGGTATCTGGAAATTGTCCTACTGTCTGTTTTAGAGAGTGCCTGTGCCCTGACGATAAACGTTAGCTCTTTGCCTTAAAATTTTTCATATATTCTGTTTTCGTGCCGAGGAAACTTCTGTGTTTAGATGTTGAGGGGCATGGGTGTGTAAATGTGACTTGTTTATAATACAGATTTTGACTAGTAGTCTGCAGCGGCTGAATGACTGCTGGAGAAGGTTACCTTGAGTCTGCCATATGAAACAGAACATCTTTAGGAGTGCTGTATATATTCTGGGTAGTAAGCTATTCATTTTGATATCTGGAAATTATTATTTGAGATACAGGTTAGATTGGGGGATAATTCAGTAAACTTTGGAGTATGGCTGGGCAGTAGAGCATGCTGCTGTCAAATGACTGCATGTGTCACCCTCCTGGGTAAAGAACAGCCAACATAATCTAGGTAATTTGGGTACCGACTAGCTCCGATTCAGCTCAGTCCTCCTAAATCGGGTTATCTCCCACAGAATGGATATTGAGTATTTTTCTGGTGCTTATATGCAAAACTTTGGGTTATGGGCATGTTTCTCTTCTGGGATATGTTGCCAAGCCCTGGCACTAAAACAGGGTGTTAAATCCTGAAATACTGAAACATAATGTAGAAGAAGGATCTCCAAACCCACTTGCTGTACTGTTATTAGCCCTTATTGCACTCTCTGCTTGGAGCTGCTGCAGCCTGGAATGGTTCTTGGAACGAGCTCAGGCCGAAAATGGCTGGCTACTGGTCCCTGATGGATTTAGGTGCTGGTTTGCTGGGAATGTGGTGAAGAAACACAAAGCTGTTCCCGTGTATAGATCTGGCAGGCTGTAGTGGTTTAGGTGAAGGTGGCTCCTGGACAGTTTTGGCTGGGGAAACAGGTGGCTGTTCTTGGGCAGTTTGATTCTGCATGAGTGAGCCTGTTGAACTTGAGCTAGTTCTTGCATCTGCTTGTGGTCATGAAGAATTATGCAGTAAAGTCATTGTTGTACTTCAGTTTGTGTCCAGTTGTCTTCGCACCTTTAACCAAAAGTTAACCGAAAGTGGTTTACACTATTTAAGGGTATTCATTCTGCTGTTCTGCTCAGCCTCCTCGATAAATCCAGAGCGTTACTTCTTTGCCAGAGCCTGTGATGTGTTGCTGGGGTCTTTGGATTTCCAAAGGTGTAACAAACCTGTGCAGGGATCTGGATGACTAAACGTAGTCTGTGGGTTTTTTTTTGGTTAGGCGGGAGTTCTGTAAAATGGTTCAGTAGCTTTTTTGTAAATTCCTGGTCTTAATTCTGTTATTGTGGCAATATAACAAGCCCTTCTGAAGTGTACTTCAAATGCACAAGTTCTAGAGAAATTAAATTGCTTTTACACAAATAAGATGTCTTTTTATGATTTTCAGTTGTTTGCAAGCTCCAACATTGCAGATCCTTGTAGCTTCTTGAAATGTATCTTTTGAGGCACAGGTAGCCCAATATGATTAAAACTTGCAGTATAAACCATTTAGCACTTTAAGGTTTGTCTGCTTTCCTAGCCTTTGTTGTTACCCATTCATGCTTGAGATTGAAGGGTCAATTCTAATATTTATGAAGGAGTTGCATTTTTTTTCAGGAACCTCCTGGGACTTGCCACTTTGTTTTTTGACATTGTTTTTGTAAACTAAAATGGAAAGGGGAGAATGTAATCTTATGAAGTTTTAGCTGTAGTAAGTTTTGGATGAGTGTTGACTGCTTAGGTTTCTTTGATTTAAGTCCAGCACAAAGCAACCTTGAATTTGAAAATAAGTATTTGAAATTTCTAATGCCTGTGGAAGGGGAGTTACTGGGTTTATTTAACTATCTAGAAATGTTGCATTACTCTGTCAGCTTCTGCAGAGAAGAGTTTACTGAAGTACACTTTGAACAGTTGTGTGCCACTTGGTAGAAAGCTGAAAGATTACACTGTAATGTAGATTCAAGTGATGACTTTGGTAATTACTAGTAATTATGGCTAGTGTAAAGTATTTAGATTAAATACCTTAAATTCTGTAGTGTATTTGTTATGTTATTGGAATATTCTTTATGAACAACAGTGAACTTTAAAACTACGCTTAGAAGGGGAATTGTCATTGTGAATTACTGAGAAGTGATCTATTTCCAGACTCTCAGTGGATTAGTTTAATCATATTTATGAAAAAGTAAATAGAAGGATCCAGAGGTTGAAGAGCTGTCACTGGAACCTGAAAATCTGAAGGTTTTCAACTAGTGGGGAGGAACTTGCAGTAAAGTAAATAAGGAGAAATGGATTTGCCAGATTTCAGGGCAGTAAGAGAAAGGAAGAGTCAACTCCAAAGTGTTGAAGTAACAAATGTTCTGGGGTGTGGGGAGAATCTCACAAGGCTGTTTATATGTGTAAAATTGATGGTGTTGCAGTATCTTCCACGGCTACTTTTGGTACTGCAAGGACTGTCGGTGTCTCTCTTCTGTGAGAAGTGTGGGTGTGGGGCTTTGTACCTAAATATACCCAACTATCTTTAGTCTTTTTCTGCTAGGAAGCTTCTAGTTTTGTAAAACACACATGCTTAATTCTGCTTAAGCTTGAATAACTTTGTTTAGATGTATCAACCTCTTTTGAATTAAAAGCAACACCTTTAGCATATATATATTGAATATGCAAATAAGGGTATCTGTGGGCCGGGCTGTTTCTTGTATTTGGTCCTTCAGGAAGGATGACAGACAGGCTAATCTTGATAGTGTTTGATCAAAATAGATTACTGACTTAAGTTGCTGAGGTGTATTTATCAAAAAGCATAACCATCCTGACTCATGATTGTCTGTGCTAGTGCTTAGGGGTTCTTTTTGTGTGATTTTACAGAAGTTATACATACATGTGATGATTCCAGGAGGTTATATGAACTCTCAGGTGCTTAAGTATACATCAGATAGAGAAGTTATCTAAGAGCTCCCCCCACAAGGGAACTTGGCAAGTTAATGTTCCTTCCTGGTGGTAGGATTACCTTTTGTGAAGTTCAGAAAAATATCAGTATAAACAAAGGAAGGAAAAAATGCTTAATAATCAACTCCTGTAGTGGTTATACACGTTCGTTTTACTTAACTGAATATTTATCTCTGATCATGCTACTCAAAATATTATTTAACTTCTGCTTGCCATTGTTTCTAGATGATTTTTTCTGCTGTTGTCTTCTGAATAATCCAATAGTATATGCAGCTACATACTTCTAATCTTAGTTCCTCATACTTGACATGCTACTTGGAAATAAAATCTCTTATTGCGAAGAGCAAAATTATTTGCTGAAACTAAAAGTAGTTTAATTTCATGTACATGAATACTAATTTTCTGAAATAACACCCTTCTAAAACAGTGTTTGCTCAGTTTCAAATACTGAAAATAGCAAATATTTCATAAAAATAACTGAAGATTGGTGAGCATTGAAAATGCCAAACTCTCAGTGTAAACAAGTTTTAACTGACGCATAGCTAATCAACTTACACAGTATAAGCTTAAAGCATGGTTTGTTAAATACATACTGAAAAGGAGTTTATAAAAAGCAGGATGAGGAAAACCTCATTGTTTTATTTCTTGGGTCTGAGTATCGTTTCTTTAAAGGAAAAGTTCTGAACTCTCAAGACCCATCTAATTATAATTTCTAAGATACTTCTTCAAGGTAAGTGTTCATATAAGTAGACAGATTAAACTTCAAACTTCTAACTCCAAACCTAGCTGTTTTATTATTCCTGGTAAAAACAGTGGTAATGTTTGTCCTTTTTTTTTATAGTTCAGGTTTGACTAAAAAATGTTTAGCAAATGCATATAAATGAGGATACAATGGATTAGGAATCAAACATGAGCCTGCTTAAATAATTCTCAAGATTTTCTGGTTCATGTGTAGTGATATTGAACTCTTTAGTCATAGGCTTTAATTTGTGCATGGTGCTGATCTGATGCTGTGCAGGGACACTCACTGCATCCCTTCATTCAATTCACTCTAATTATCCCCAACTTCCTGGGGAGCCTGCTTAGAACTGGTCATGAATGTTTGTTATTAAGTATTAAGATATTAGACTACCCTGGTTACATGTAACAAAGTAGTTTTCAGTCTGCATTTACATATAGATGATCAGTATAGGAAGCTGAAATTATATTTGTCGTGATTTTATTTAATCAAATTCAAAATAATATATTGGAATAATAAAACATCTTGACAGTGACTTAAGCTCGGTGTAAATGAAATGCGATTTAATGTTATTGTGTGAGTTCTTGTATGTCAGTGTCGGTAATTTCAGTGTGTATTTTAGAGTGGTTATGGCATGTAAATTATCTTTGAAACAATCAGATTTGTGTGCATATTTCAGGATGACAGTAATTATTTTTGCTGGGAGCATCTGTTAATGCAGAATATTGCCTCTTCAGGTTCATGTGAAAATGGCGGACGAAGCTGTCTGTGTTGGCCCAGCTCCCACCAGCAAAAGCTACCTCAACATGGATGCCATCATGGAAGTCATTAAGAAAACCAGGGCCCAAGCTGTGAGTCTGAATGAGTCTATCTGCTGCAGCTGTTTCATATATAGAAAGCAGAAAAGCCAGAGTTTGTATTTTTTTTTTAAAGGTGTGGGGGGGGGAAGTGATTGAATATGCTATTCCAGTTAGTTCATGTCACATGAGTTAAATGTGTCCGAAATCGCTACTGGAAATCAAAGGCTTTGTAGCATCTGGCAGCACTGGTCGTTGATCCTGCAGGTGGCTGCTGGATTCAGCTTTCACACCAGGGAGCAGCTTCAGTTCATTTCCAAATTTGCTGGGGGAAAAAAAATCCCAATTAGTTTTGAGCACTAACCCTTTATATGCCATAATGGCTTTTTTGAATGTTTTACAAAGTGTGTCCAAAAAAGCTTTTGCTTAAACTTAGCTTGAATCACTTATAAAATTACACGTTACTTGCAGGAAGGTAGGGTAAATGGTGCATCCCATAATGATTTTTGATTCAGAATGTTTACAAAATGCATGGTAGCTTATATATATAAATATTGGTTGTTCTGCTCTTCTCCCATCAAACTGGCCAGAGATTCAAAGCTTAACAGGGATTGGCTGGAAAAATCTACTGTGTAGTCAAGTTTATGTATTATGCCTAATGTTCTTTGTTCTGTCAGTGAAATAAATGTGTTGTTCAGAGCTACTCTACACAGGGAATTTATTTAAAATAGTATTTGATGGGTGTGCATGACACTACTCAGGAACAGTTTCGATCAGCATTGTGCTTTTTTTCAAAGAAGATATTTTGGTTTGATGCTTTCAGGGGCCAAAAACTTTCATGTAAAGAAAAAGCCGTTTCCTTCCCTCTTGAGTTTCTGAGTGTGGAACCCAGCTTGTCCAGGCTTTTTAAAGAGGGGAAAGAGGCAAAGTATAAGCCATTTTATCAGAGTGTATTAAATCAATCTTATGTGAATTACAGAAAGTAAAAAGAAAACTTTCTCACACTGCTTTCAGTATACTCCTAGTATATTATATTGTGGTGTGAGTAGTAAACCAGGCACACGCAGATACTAATAAGGCAGTAAACTCTCTTCTCCAGCAAGGGTCGCTGGAGGTAGGAGGCTTATCACTGTGGGCCTTAAGCCCACTGTTGTAACCGGTGCTAGAAAAATCTTGGGGTGAAGAAAGGCTTTAGTGACTGCTGAGAAAAGTGTGGATGAGCAGGTGGGTGGAAGTCTGCAGTAAGACAAGTGGCAAAATGAAATAAAAAATAGTGGAAAGTGAAATGCCAAAGGGAGTGCAAACAGCATCTTTCTCCCTTTTCAAGTAAGGAATGTTTATTTCAGAAATGGCAGTCAGCTAGTGAGTCTTTACTTAGGACAGATAAATCAATGTGTTAAGACAGCTTCTTAAGGTATTCAACTAATTTAAATGTTTAGTGGTCTACTTCACCTTTCCCTGTGTCTGAAAAATTGCAAATTTGGTGTCTGACCGGAACTCAATCAGCTTAATTTTTTTCCCAAGGTACACCCAGGATATGGATTTCTTTCAGAAAATAAAGAATTTGCTAGACGCTTGGTAAGTTATTTCTACTTGTTTGGCCGTGGATGGTGTGCTAGGGGATGTATAGTAACTCCAAAGTATTTTTATGAATTAAGATACTAATTCAAGGCAGATCTAAGAAACACCTCATCATAGTCCCCTGTATGCATTCTGTGCATGTGAATTTTTTGCATTTTGAGGGCAGCCTGTGGTGGTATTTTTAATTATTTTTTTTAAAAAAAGGGGAGGTGCCTGTTTCTAAGAGCTTTACCAAGGTCTTAAGAACCTTTTTGGCATTTTCACATGTGCCTGTACTGTTTATGAGGCTGCTCTGTAAAACCTTGTCACTGAAATGATCTAGGTTAAAAGTATCTGTTTTTAAGTGATCATTTTGGTGGTTCATAGCACAGCTGGTGAACAGCTGTATCAGCAACCCCAAGAAGGTACTGAACTGCACTTTCAGGATGGGAACAGAAAGCTGTTTAAAAACTGGCTTCTCTGCTGGAGGTCACGTATCATGGAGCTGCACTCTCTGAAAGGACTGAAGAGAGGCAAGAGGGTGCTGTTTTCACTTTAGGTCTGAATTAATAAAAAATATTGTTCGCTATCTCTTTACTTCACTGGGGGTTTTGTATATTGCAAAGTGATATATGGCTGTTTATTGGTTTCTATTGTTTTTCAAAAACTTTCATGCAGCTGCTTATAGACTTGAGCATTGCTGGGAGAAAGTTACACACACAGTGTTAGAGCAGAGTCCTGAGTGGGTGCTGTATGTGTAGTCACTGGAGATCATGTGCTACTGTCTGTTGGTTTCACTGAGAATAAGGACAAGAACATATTACATTAAAAGTTCCAGTAAAAAGATGTTGCAGCTGCCAACTTTGTTATGGAGCAAACGAGCTATATAGCTGGAAGAAAAGGTCTTGTTTTACAGACAATAAGATAAATTTGTTGCTGGATTTGAAAGTAATTTGGACCTTTTTGATTCAGGGTAAAAACCACAGATGAGGATTGTGATTCTGTAAAATGATAGATGTTTTGTTCTTAGCATTTGTGTAATAGTTCTTGTTTCTGTATCTCTTCCTTGACTTTGTCCCTTCTGGATTGAGTTCTAATTGTAGTACTGACTTTTACTGTTCAGTTGGTTATTTGGTGTTAGAGAATACCACATGCTTATCAAGATTATTTTAGTTTGAAATACCAAATTTTTACACTGCTCAGTTGCTGTGCTTTTTAAAAAGCCCTCAAAACCAAGTGCAGGTTGCGTAGCATGCTGAATACATCCTGCTGGTTGCTGAGTAGTGCTGATGTTAAAGTTGAAAGGAATTCTAAGCACTTGGTGTTTGCCAGGATTTCCCGAATCTGGGGTAATCTCTTACATGTTATTTTCATGCAGTTTAGCAGCTTTCTTATCACTGTTTTGCTTCATGTATAGAGCCTTTTTTAAGAGGGAAGATTCCTGGGTTAATTTATAACAAACTGTGTTCCTACTAGATTGGACCAGCAGGATAACTGGCTTTAGTTGGCAGTTCCTGTTTTTAATAATAAAAAAATCAGTGAAACAGAAGTGCTTGCTCATGCTATTTTGCTGTGTGTTTTGCTGCCAGAGTTTGAAATTTGATAGTTATTACTCTAAACTGGGCACATTTCCTAGTAATCTGGTTATTATTTGGTGATGTAAATTACAATATTGGTGGCATGACAGTCTGGAACACATTTTTTTGGCAGGATTAAGTAAAAATGGAGGAAATACAAACATTCCTGTAGATCCCCTCTCCCATTCTATTACTCATTTTTTTACTCAAGTCCTTGGAGCAGTGAATTCCTGAAATAATGTGGTGAATAGAAACATGTTCAAGTTTGGGTTGGTGATTCAGTCTCAAAATAGCTTTTAATTATATTTCAGAAACCCAGTGTGTTCTGTTCTCATAAAAATATAATGTTGTGGTTTAACCCCAGCTGGTAGCCAAGACCCACACAGCCACTCACTCACTCCCCCTCGGTGGGATGGGGGAGAGAATCAAAAGAGTAAAAATGAGAAAACTCGTGGGTTGAGGTAAAAACAACTTAATAGGTAAAGCAAAAGCCTCACACACAAGCAAAGCAAGACAAGGAGTTAATTCTCTGGGCAGGCAGGTGTTCGGCTGTCTCCAGGAGAGCAGGGCTCCGTCACACCTGATGGTGACTTGGGAAGGCAAATGGCATCACTGAGTGTGTCGTCATCCCCCTTACTCCTCCTTCCCCCAGCTGTATATGCTGAGCATCACACCATATGGTATAGGTTATCCCTTTGGCCAGTTGGGGTCAGCTGTCCTGGCTGTGTCTGTTCCCAGCTCCTTGTGCACTCCCAGCCTGTTCACTGGTGGGGTGAGGAGCAGTAAAGGCCTCGGCTCTGTGCAAGCACTGCTCAGCAATAGCTAAAACATCCCTGTGCTATCAGCACTGTTTCCAGCACAGATCAAAAACAAAGCCCCGTGCCAGTGGCTAGGAAGAAATTAACTCTATCTCATCCAGAACCAGCAAGATAAACCGAGGTAGTTCTGCTTTGCTTTCTGAACTGCACCATTTAAAGTCTCACTCAGGATATAACTGTAGTTTCCTTCATGCTAGGGGCTTGAGAATACCAATCCCCTGGTAAGAGTTGGTGAAATGATCTTTCTGTCATGGAGGGCTGCTTGTGTATGTGTANGAATAATATATTTAGGAGGAAAACCTGCCGTTTCTTTTCTTTACTGAAACCTGTACGAAACTGTTGTGATGAGTTTCTGTTCTGTTTTCTCCCTTATCCCTTTCTTTGCACATGCACTATTTTGTGCTTTTGCGCTGCCAGTAGTGATGAAACCTGTGAAGTGTGGCTTGTTTCCTGATGTGCATCTGCACTTTTAAAACCACCTACCTAGATTTTTAAACAGAAATACGCTAAACTTTCTAAACACCATTGCCTGGAAGAGCAGTAATGAGCTGAAAGCGAAGCTTTGTCCGCAATTAACACATGGAGGGTCAGTTCGTGTGTAATCCCACTGTGCCTGATTTGAACAAAAGCATGTCTTTTTTGTTCATGATTGCCTAAATGATTCGTGGGACAGCACACAGCTGTAGACAGTCCTAGTGATGAAGAGCTTGGTGGATACATTTAGAGTATTGAAAATTACTAGTCTTTATTTCTTTTGTCTTTTGTAGAAACTGAATTTTGTTCTCCTGGAATGGGGGGAGAGCACAAGTAAATGATCTGTTGTTTCCAAAACTATTTCTGAAAAGCAATCAGTGGGTGAATACCTAGTGTGCTGTTTGTTGTAATCCAAGCAAAAAGTTGGTGCGTTTGGTCCCCTCTTCGTTTATATCTCTTGTGGTTGCTGCTGGGGGTCGACAGAAAAGGGATCCATTGCATTTACATTGAGTGAGTCCGTCAAAGATTTCCTAAGCCCCAAAATCAGTTTCTTGATTCTTATTTTAACATGAAATCTGTTGAAAAACATTAAGGTAATCTTGGTAACACAGTTATTAGGTAGAATAACAAAACATGGATTTGTGTGGGTGAAGGCTTAGAATCTTAATTTGTGTTCTAATTTGAATTCAGAAACTTTAGCTATCCACCTTAGAGTGGATAGAGTGGCCATGCTTTACTTAAGTGATTTGTGCACTGAAGTTGTAAAATTCAGTGCATAAGTTATTTGTAGTTGATGCATGAAAATGTTTGCATGTTAGCAGTTGGCTTCCTTCAAGGAATAATCCAGGAATACTCAGTACTGAGATAAATCTGCAGGGGCAGTTAAAATCTGTTGTCATATTGGAAAAAAAAAATTACCTTTTGTCAAATGCTATGCAGACCTGCAAGAACAATTTGTTCCTTCATGTTTTAGAAGAATTTGTGATTTCTGTGTTTAGGTTAGCTTGCTTAATGTTTCCCATTGTGTAAAATTAATAGAGGCCATCTCTGAAAAGCTGTCACCTCTGTTGCCTGCAGCAGGCCTTTGAAATTTGTCAAAAGCCACTTAAGATGAGCCTTCTGGTTGGCCTATCCTTGGAAGATACACTTTCCTGAGATTGCCATTCTCCTTTCCTTGCTTGCAAACCCTCCAAGGCAGCTGTTGCCATAGGGGTGGGAGTGCTAAGTCAGGTTTCTTCATGTGTGAAATACTTTGGGGTTGGCCCATGCTCCCAGTAGCTCTTTCCTTCTTACCTGGGTAGAGAAAGAAACGGGTGTGACTGTGTTGTGTGGTCGTTACACCTGAGACAATGCTGCTTCCTGTCATCTAGCTGATGTTACCAGCAAGTAGGAGTCTTACTCCTGCTGTTGGGGTTTTGTATCTTCTTGCTCTGTGGTAATGGTTAGAAGCTTAAACCAGGGTAGACTAACTACTTTTCTAGATGGTGCATTATGGTGTATTTTCCCCAAGAAGCAATTGTGCATATGGATGTGCAATTTATGCATAAAATAATCTCAAAAGGATCAGAATTAAGGTTACGAACGCAACCTTTACTCTGGAATGTTCTCTTCTCAGTGCAGCCTTGACAGTACTACCCTGACACTATTTCTTGATGCAAACAAAAAAAAGCTGCCAGCCACTACCCTCTGCCAAAATCCCCTTCTTGCAATAGAAGCCATAAACATGGCGAGATAAAAGGGTTCAGTTTTGGAATAAGACATGGACCTCTTTGGAGTTCCTAGTGAAACCTGTTTTTATACATCTTTTGTGCCCTTTTAGTGACTACTGTTCGGCATGACTAAGGAGAGAACAAAGCAGCCAGCACTATTTATCTTTACCTTTGAAGCTAGATTAACATTCTTGGTGGAATTAAAAGTTACCCAACAATGTATTGTCTGAAATAAATGGTCAAACAATGTATATGGAAATGATTGACCGTGTGTTTGTAAATGGCTGTAAGTTTGTGAATGAAAGGTAAAACAAAGAACAACATATGTCATCCCCTGTAAGGGGACACATGTCTGACCTGCAAAGAACTGTGCAGGTGGATCCGCAACCCTGCACACAGACAATTACGGGATTGTCACCTTTTAAAATGTAAACTCTGAATGGCAGCAGTGTTCTCTTGCAATTGTCACACATGGCTTTGGTATGTGTAAGCAGATTGTGAAGTTCCTTTATCATGAGTCAAGGGAGGTTATGTTTTTGACAATCATTTTGATAGGATTCTCGTGCTGTGCCCACAGGCTTCTTACCTGGAGATTCGGGCAACTGGTTTGCAATTTGGAAAGCATGGTGAAGGTTGGAAAAAAAACAGTTATGGAAGCTTGGTGTCAGGAAGCTGCTTATGGCACAGAGGGTATTCTGCAAGGAGGAGTAGGGCTGGTAGAGCTGTAAATGTGAGTTTCTTCTGTCCTGCAATGCCTGGTACATCACTGCCCAGCAAAGCACCTACCACCACTGCCTGTGGTGCCTTAAGGTGCTATGTC
Source organism: Heliornis fulica (assembly GCA_013399135.1). Taxonomy (NCBI): domain Eukaryota; kingdom Metazoa; phylum Chordata; class Aves; order Gruiformes; family Heliornithidae; genus Heliornis; species Heliornis fulica. The sequence continues at coordinate 97,178 of VXBZ01003466.1, forward strand.
TGATGGAGACTGTGCCTCTGCTGGGTGACAAAGATTGGGCAATGAACTTGTCTAGGTGAACAGGTTGTCAGTTTCCCCCAGCAAAGCTGTGCTTGTGAGTCTGTAATGCTGATGGGAGACTGCTGTTCTGAGGCAGAGTGCTTCTGAATGTTACTTGTATTTTAATCCCAATTAAACTCTTTTATAGAAATATAAAATCTAAGTCACCTGCAGTTGTAAGATTGTGTGAAATCCACGTGAGGGACAAACAGTGCATGTGTTAAATCATAGCCAGTGTTTGTCAGATGTTACAAGTCCTCTGCTATTGTGTATGAAGTAGAAAAAAAGGAGTCGAGCCATCTTAAGTATTTGCTTAAACACTCCCTAGTGTAGAAAGCAGGAAGGCTGTATTACTGCTTTGCTGTATGAAACATTATAGGCCTTTGATAAAAGCATATGATGGCTTATGCTGCCTCTCTTCAAGTCTACTTCAGCATCTTTATCCTGATCAACTGCTGTAGCTAGAATATCTTTTCAAGTGGAGGCTTATATCTATGCTTAAAAACCCCCAAGCAAACAACAAAACTCTTGGCACTAACTCTCTCCCTGCTGAAACCAGGACACTTTTCAAGTGCAGCACTTGGACATGATTATTAGGAGGCGTGGTTCTGAGAAGAATGAGTTTGGTGGAATCAGGATTTGTAAAACTCGATTATTTCTTGACGTGCATTGCTACTGTAACAGTACTTTCAGGTTTACGGGAATCCTTCAGGTTGCTTCTGAAATGCTTTGCTCAGTTCTTCCACTGTTGCCGTGTTTCATTCTCACAATCCAAACGTGTTGCTCCGTTTCCACAACTGCAGTTGTATCGACTGCTGTGTTTTTCCTGTGCAGCGACAGAAGGCTTGTGAGTGTAATGCTATATAATTATCTTTTTACATAAGTAATATTGTTTGCTTTCACTTTTGGTCCTTTTTGATTCTGCTATTGATTTGCAATGCTGCAGACAAGCATGTTTGGTTATAGTGAGCTCTATCCATTCTGAGCTAAATGATTCATTAATTTGTCCTGGTATAACTGAAGTAAGTTAGCGTGGTAAGCTTGCAAACATGTAATGTCCTTCCTCTGTTTCCAAATCAGTGCTAAATGTCCTATTAATACCAGTGAAGTTGAATTACAGCTGAAGGGTTAAGAGAGGTGTCTTTCAAGTAAGAATTCCTGTTGCCCTCTGGCTTTTAGTTTACTTTTGTGTCAGGGCAGATGAAATTTCAATTCAGAATTCAGCAAAAGCAATGCTTCCCTAGTAATCATTGCTTCTTTCTGCCTGCATTTTAAGATACAATGTATTTTACAGTGATAGATGATCTGTGTTCAGTAGTTTTACATTGCAGTGATGTGTGTGATGGAACCATTTTCCTTCTTTAAATTCGGAAATAAATTCTCTGTTCTCTTCTGTAGCTGAAAACTCCAGCAAGGCATGAACCAAAATCTAACCTGCTGAAGTTACTCTTTACTAACCAAGAAAGATGACTTCTTACAGCATACTGCATTTTCATACACAAGGGCATTTCTTATTGATAGCGATGTGTTACATGAAGGGGGGCTATGAGCACACTAAATGTCTGTCATCCTACAGCTAGGGGATAATTATGGTAGAGGGAGGGGAAGAAGTTTCTCTCTTAGTAAAAGTGCGTTTAGCTTGATGACACTTATGTTTCAGTAAGTGACACTATATATTGGTGTTTTCCTCTGTTTTAGTGACTACATAAGAATGAATGGTCTGTCTGAGTGTTCATTCCTAACCCATGACCTTCTTTAGTTGGCTTTTCTGGTTTGATTTTTAGGTGAGGAATGCCTCCTATTTTTTGCTACTTTTAGATCAGATTCCGATACTTGAACCCTAATGGATCTGTTGAGACTAGGAATGTGCTTCATGAAGGGAGGGTTGTGACTGGAAACTTTCAGAGGCATTTGAAACATTTCTGTTAGTTGTGGTAAAAGCTGAGAAGTTTTTTGATTAATTTGCTTCTAAAAATGACCCATTGACTTGGTCAGACTTTCTTTTTGTGAGGCTTTTTTCACAGTGCATATTTTGAATGTAATTTTATTTCACAGAATCACAGAATGTTAGGAGTTAGAGGGGACCTCAAAAGATCATCTAATCCAACCCTCCCCTCCTCTCCTCCCCCAGCCTGAGCAGGATCACCTAGATTAGATCACACAGGAATGTGTCTAGATTGGTCTTGAATGTCTCCAGGGAAGGAGATGCCACAGCCTCTCTGGGCAGACTGTTCCAGGGCTCCATCACCCTCACCAACTTCCTATGTTCCAGCTTGGAATCATTGCCCTTGTCTGTCATTGGCCATCACTAAGAAGAACCTGGCTCTGTCCTCCTGACACTCACCCTTTACATATTTATAAACATTAATGAGGTCACCCCTCAGTCTCCAAGCTGAAGAGACCCAGCTCCCTCAGCCTGTCCTCAGAAGGAAGGTGTTCCACTCCCTTCATCATCTTGGTGACCCTGCGCTGGACTCTCTCAAGGAGTTCTGTGTCCTTCTTGAACTGAGGTGCCCAGAACTGGCCACAACACTCCAGGTGCGGTCTCACCAGGGCAGAGTAGAGGGGCAGGAGGACCTCTCTTGACCTACTAGCCACTCTCCTTCTAATACACCCCAGGATGCCAGTGGCCTTCCTGACCACAAGGGCACATTGCTGGCTCATGGTCATCCTGCTATCTACCAGGACTACCAGGTCCCTCTCACCTACACTGCTCTCCAACAGGCCAGTCCCCAACCTATACTGGTACCTGGGGTTGTTCCTCCCCAGATGCAATACCCTACACTGGTCCTTATTAAATTTCATTACGTTTCTCCCTGCCCAGCTCTCCAGCCTGCCTAAATCTTGTTGAATGGCAGCATAACCTTCTGGTGTGTCAGCCACCACTCACAGCTTTGTGTCATCAGCAAACTTGCTAGTCCCTCATTCAGGTCATCAATGAAGTATTTCAGGAAGTATTTTCATGTACTTAGTATGTAAGGTAATGCTGTACTGTTAAAATTTTAATCACAGAATCTCCTGAGTTTGACTCAAGGATCTTTATGGGTCCCTTCCAACTCCTGGCTCCACACAGGACCAGACAAGTCAGAGCATGTGACTGAGGGCATTGTCCGGACGCTTCTTGAGCTCAGTCAAGCTGGGTGCTGTGACCAGTTCCCTGGGGAGCCTGTTCCAGTGCCCAACTACCCTCTTAGTAAAGAACCCAAGATCAAGGTCTATAAAATTAGGTTGTGATTTTTTTAATGCAGCTGTTTGGTTCCTTTTATATTGTTATATCTGTCTTGATTAAAGCCTTTTTCTGTTGGTATTTAATAGCTGTGCGTATGTTAATGTTGCGGCTGTAATACAAAGAGCTCAAATAGTCTGAGTAGTTCCTGCAGCACCAAGATGTAACCTACTTGTTTGTTCAGTATACCTCAGGATTCACCTGTGGGTTCACTTGTTTCAGAATTTGCTCTGAATAGTTTTCTGTGGTCTGAGAACTGTTCTAGTTACCCCTGTGTGGTGAGGGAATCATCGTAATACTCCAGCTATGGTTGGTTACTGAAAGTGCACTGAAACATGGGCAAAATTCAATTTTATTATTTTACTGTTGCATAGGTTTTGCAGTATTTAAACTGTTTAATGTTACCCAATAACTAATTCGGTTAGTATCTTCTACTTTGTTACAGTATCTTTGGGCGCCTGTATTTTTGCTGTATGATTGTAGAATGTGTGATTCAGCTAGCCCTGGTTTCTACTTTAGTTACCAAACACAAAAAAATTGCTGTATCACAGAATGGTTGGGGTTGGAAGTGACCTCTGGAGGTCACCTGGTCCAATCCTGCTCAAGCACGGCCACCCAGAGCTGTTTGCCAGGATTGTGTCCAGGCAGCTTTTCCGAGTATCTCCAAGATTGGAAACTCCACAGCCTCTAGGCAATCTCTGCCAGTGCTCAGTCACCTTCACATTGAAAAAGAGCTTCCTGATGTTCATAGGGAACCTCCTGTGTGTTGGGTTGTGCCCATTGCCTCTGGTCCTGTCATTGGACACTGCTGAGCAGAGCCTGGCTCTGTCCCCTTTGCACCCTCCCTTCAGGTATTTATGTACATCAGTGAGATCCCCCTGAGCAGTCTCTTCTCCAGGCTGAGCAGTCCTGGCTCTCTCAGCCTTTCTGCATAGGAGATTCTCAAGCAAACAAAACTCTATGAACACGTACCAGTATAAGCACCATTTGATACTAATTTACCTGGTTTGTCGGGTTCTGTCAATGAAAGTCTTTAGCCAGTGTAACAGGAATGATGATCCCCAGGTAAGAGTAGGAATTTAATAGATTACTTGTAGCTGCCTAATGTATTTAGTGGTTTATTTTGCAAATCTTTTAAATAATTCCCTGGAACGTTAAAACCTACTCACTATTATGAATGCATTTGCCTCTTCATTTTATCTGTAATTCTATTTGAAGGATGGCTTACAAATAAGCTTTGTCTATTTGCACAGCATGTTTCATTCATTTCTATTTCAGACTGAATGATAGTGATCAATAGTACCGAGTCCTGAGTTGGCTGAACAATTCCTGCTGGAGTTGTTACATATGTGTCTTGGGGAAAAATTGTTAAAATGCTTGGCAGTTGGATTGTTTTCAGCAATGAAACTTTGAATTAACTTTAGGGAAATAAATTTTTAATATTTGTGTTAGGTGATGTGCTTTGTGTAAAACCTCTCTTCTGTCTCTTGCTTGCTCCCTGAATGCCAAACCACGTGTTCAGGTCCTGGAGATCGGGGTGGAAGCCTGCAGCCAGACTGCTGTTCTGACTGTGACCAAGCTGGCCTCAGGCTCCTCTCAGTGATGGCCAGTGATATAACAAGGGGAAATGGTTCCAAACTGGAACATACATTAAGATGGAACTTCCAAACGATGGAACAGGCTGCCCAGAGAGGTTGTGGAGTCTCCTTCTCTGGATACATTCAAGACCAATCTGGAACCGTTCGTATGTGATCTAGTCTAGATGGTCCTGCTTGGGAAGGGGGGTTGGACTGGATGATCTTTCGAGGCCTCCTCCAGCTGCTAATATTCTGTGATTCTGTGTAAGGGGATTCCTGCTTCTTGCGGCTTGTTGCGCTCTGCTCCCATGAGGGGTTCCTGCCCTCCTTAGATGTGTTGGAATGACTGTATGTGTGGTGAAGAGCCCTGTTCTATTAAAATAATCTTTGTTCAAACACATCCCCCCCCCGTTCCTAACTCCCATATTAAAGTCTAATACAGGTGATTCTGCCTGAATGAGAGGGTTTTCACCTGCCTCAAAACAGGCAAACTCAAAGGGATGGTAGCCTGGGTGTGGGGTTTAGGGAGTAAGGAAAGGATAAGCAGCTGAAGCTGATAATCTCTTAACCCATTTATAGCTGAGCTATCAAAAATGTTATGTAATGGAAGCATTTGAAGAACTTAACCAAAATAAACTTTAAATTTTCTTCATCTCTCTTGATACAGAGGGGGTAGTGGGAATGTTTTTTCACCAAACACTGTCTCCTCATCCCCCAGCATGTAAGTTTACAGTTGCTTTCTGTGGCATTGCTAGTCTGAATTATTAAAAGCTTGGAAAGTTGCAGTGGCTGTATATTTGGTGGGGCTTTTATTGCACAGATGCTATTGGGACAAAGGTTCTGTTTTTCCTAATGCTGCAGGCCACTACTGTTTGGGGGAGATTTTTTTCTCAGGGTCTGCAACCCCCTGTGAACATAATAGCAAGGGAAAAATTGCTACAAGGTGACTTCTTAACCTGGAGGATTGTTGAGAGCAAATCATGTTTTCTTTGATTGCCTAAGATTTGACACCATTACTTTTGTAAACTGAGCTATTTATGTATGTCAGGGTGTGTCTGTGCATTTTTTTTCCTGATCTCTTGCACAGTTTTGTAAAACTTAAGTTAAAAATAAGGCTGCTATTAGTGTGCACACATTTCTAATTGGGTGTTTCACACTTTTTTACTCTTTGTCCATCCTCTCTAATTTTTACATGAGAATCATGTAGGAATCATACAATTGCTGAACAGTGTCTCACTGTTTTGAGATGGGTTTTTTAATTGATACTAAATGATGGCTTTCAGTACACACAGGGTTAAGTGAAAAGGTTGCAGTAATATCTAGTGAGCTTTTTTCCTTTAATGTGCTCATTAGCAGTGGCAAGTCCAGGTTTTAGCACATGCCAGTAATTTACATTTCATTGCTGAGTGGCTGCCCTTGTTCAAGAGTTGTTTCTAAGCCTGATGAATATACTTGTGTTGAGAATAAACTGAGTAGAAGAATTGAGAGCCAAATACCCTGCCAGGCTTTTCAATGGGTGCTGAAGTTTCCAGTGGGTCACTAATTAGTAATGCATGGAGCAGCAGGAAAATGCAAAGATGATGTCTAGGAAGGTTGCTTCAGGTAGGTTTTACCAGCAAACTCCTCTCTCTCCTTGTAACTACCTTTACAGCCCTTTTCCTTAGAATTCTCTTGGCAGTCCTCCTCTTAATGAAAGAATGTGATACATTAGCCATCCCAACCAGGTTACTTGCTCATTCGGGGGTGACACAGGAAAGTAATACTTGTGCAGTAGGACCTAGAAACACATGACCTCATGGGCTGTACAGTTTCATACTATCGGATTATGATAAGGATCTCATGACTATTTGTTCTTGCCCTTTTTTCTTTACCTCATTTGATACTGACATGTCTTGGGTGGAAGAGGTGTGTGGTTCATTGCTGTAATGGCAAATGCAAATACAGATGACTTGGGATGCAGTAGCATTGTGGTTGGCAACTGAGATGCAAGATGTAGGCTCTCAGCATTTGGAGGAAGATTGATGTTTTCACGTGGTGACAGCTCAGTTTGGTAATAAACCCATATGATAACTAAATGTATTCTTGATGGAATGGTATCATTTCTATTTTCCAAGCTGCTCTGACTCTTCAGAGCAATATGTGGAAACTTATACTGTGAAATTATGCTTTCCTTTGTAGAGTCCTGCATATATTTTCTGTTTGAAAGGATAGGTATTGCTAAATTTACATATGTGCACGGACAACTAAGCATTTTTACTCCAGATGCCCGTTAGGATCATACTGACATGTTCTTCAGAACTCTAGCAAAAGAGCACTGGTCTTACTCTTTCCCACTCTCTAAGGTATTGTGAACACTGTTTATATTCAAGCTACTTATTATACAGTTTGGGGATGGGGAATGCATTAAACATTTAGAATGGAGGAAAAACAGCAAAATATATTCCAGAACATTCTTGTGAATAAAACCTGCCAGTTCATTGTGTAAGAACTTGTGAACCCTTTTATTAGCCTATCTGAACATAAGGTGTGTATATTTAAATGAGAATGTTTACAGAAAGTAAAGTGATTTGAATATTTTTCACACGCTGGAAATATTTTCATAGCTGCGTTGGTCAAATTTGGAATTTCTATTGTTTATTTGCAAAAGAACTGCTTGTATTGTCTGGGAAGAGTGATGCCTTCAGCAGCATACTGATACACAGAAGGAGTCTGAAGTGGTAATTCAGAACCTCAGTTGATTGAGACTGACTAGTCAAGAACTAGTAGCTTGAACTAACAGTAATATATTTGTAGGTGTTAATGGAGTGACTTTTTTTTATTTGAGCCAATGGATTTTTTCATGGTTCATAATAAAACTGGGGAAAATGATGCTTTTTTCCTGGATAAACTTTTGTGAGATATTTTGCCTTGTGATTTGGACACTTCATGCATTTTACTTTCGAAGCTAGGGGTACTTATAGCTAAGCATGGAAAAGAGACACTGAGACCAGGAAAAGAACAGTCAAGGGGGTGCCTGAGTGGGAACTTGCACGAGAGTAGAGAGAACATTTTGCACATTAAACTTAGAATGGGTTTGGGTGTTTTTTTTCCAGTGGCAACTGTCATAAAATACTGGTAGCATTGTGCCTGAGTGTTGGGCTGTGGTTCTGAATGGATCAGGTAGGGAAGGGGTCAAGAGTGCTTTTCAGTTAAGATTCACCCTTGCAGATTTATTGGTGGGGCAGGGATGGTGGCTTAGTCTCTGATGAACAGGTCCTCTAGCTCTGACCACCTGCTGCCTGGCAGCATCTGCTTCCGATAGCGAACTAACCAAGTGGTGGCTATTGTGTGTGTCCCTGTTGTTTAAGCGATATTAAGTTCTACTTTAGGACTCTGTCTACCATGTGTAGTTGTGTTCTTAAAGGCAAGTTTGCATTCTAGATCTTGGTGGCTTTTGGGTGTTCTGATTCTTTTCTTTATTGAGCAAGGGTTGTGGTTTGTAGCTACCTGTGTGTTATCTGGTTTCAATGGCTTATAACTGACTGCTAGGCAAAGCCGATCCTGTACCAAAGGTAGCTCTGAAGTAGATCCAAGAATCATTAATTAATCTTTGGAACAGGATCTGACCTTAGTGGAAAATGTTGATAGCTTTGGTTCTTCTCTTGGGAGGGAGTTGTTCTTAGTCTCAATTTTTAATTGGCTTTTTATGGAGTGAGAGGCAGGATCTTGTCAGCCAAGTTGTTGTAGTCTGACTTTTCTGTCATCAAGGAGATTTTTTGGTAGCTGACATCTAGTGAATTCAGCACAGCTAGAGCCCATACAATGATGTTCAAATGAAACTTCTCAAGCTGCTCCATTTAATAGGTATTGTGTCATATTTGGTATTCCAGACATTAACTTTTGTGTCCCAAAACTTGATTAAAATTTTTTTAGTCAAAGACAGACAGTAAGTATACATGAGTTTCTGCATCTTTTAGGAAGCCAGAGAATAAAATCTGCAAGGGATATTGTAATCTCTTATTTCGGTGCATATATTTATTGCTCTTGCAGAAAGAGCATGTTATTTTAAGGTGGTACTCAACTGAAACTCTTGAATTTTGTAAGACTGTAACTTTTATTCATGGATTTTGTTTTAATAATCTAGATAAATTCCTACATCAGCCATATTATATGTGTGACTTCTTTTGGCAAATTACTATCTGTCTTTGCACTTGGCTACCCAAATACTAGGTGAGTGTTTTTTTGCACACTGAAAATCTGAAAGTATGTGTATGTCTGTATGTGTAGAACATACTGCTTGGCACAAAAGGGCTGCTTGGAAATCTAGACTGTAAATTTGCTTTTCAAATGCAGTGGATATACTTGCTTCCAGAGTGATGCTTCCACCTATCCCACCCAGAGGAGTTCTGCTTAATTTCCTCTGTCTAGAATTTAGAAAGACTAAGAAGACCTTTGCCAGTGAGCTGTGATGAATCACAGAACGTTAGGATTTTGAAGGGACCTCCAAAGATCATCTATTCCAACCCCCCTGCCTGAGCAGGATCACCTAGATTAAATCCCACAGGAATGTGTCCAGATTGGTCTTGAATGTCTCCAGAGAAGGAGACTCCACAACCTCTCTGGGCAGCAGGTCTAGTGCTCCACCACCCTCACGGTGAAAAAGTTTTTCCTTATGTTCACAGGGAAACTCCTGTGCTCCAGCTTGGACCCATTGCCCCTTGTCCTATCACTGGCCTTCACTGGCTCTGTTCTTTACATATTTATAGACATAAATGAGATCACCCCTCAGTCTCCTCCAAGATAAAGAGACCCAGCTCCCTCAGCCTTTCCTCGTAAGGAAGGTGTTCCACTCCATCATCTTGGTGGCCCTGCACTGGACTCTTCCAAGGAGTTGTATGTCCTGCAAAGACACCATACTGAAATGACATTAAGCTTTTAAAACAGGTTACTCAAAAGATAGAAATGTCCAAATAAAGAGAGTTTTAATCTGACGCATGTGTGTAGGTGCCAATGTAGTTTTATGTTACGCAGTTGCTTGGTTGTTTTCATGGGACTCTTGCTATACTTAAGAGTCTCGGTATTTCTTTCTGTTCAGTCTTCAGTGTTTTGTTTCAGACAATGTTCAAGTCTTGTATTGGGCACATGACACTTAATTTAACTGGGAAACTTAATTTCTACTGTACTTGTAAGTTTTATACATGATAACGTATTTCTTAACTGTCTTGCTGTTCTTTATCCCTCCCTGCTCAGCTCATGCTCTGTTACTTCCTTGCACGTTCCCTTTTCTTGTCTTGCTGAGTTCAGGAATGGCTTAGCCTTTTTATCTAGAAAGCATAGGAAGTCCAGAAGGCAAGTGGCCTTATTTTCAGTTACTTCCAAGTGCAAGGGGCAATTTTGGATTGATCTGCTTGGAGCCTGTGTCAAGAGGGTGGAGCATGCTCTGGTTGTAATGAGTTTTTGTAGAACCTGACTGCTGGACTCTCCAAAATTTCGATGGAAGTTGGGCAAATTGAGGTTTTTCAGTGGCTTATGATGTTAAACGTGGGTAACTTACACCTTTACAATTCTGATGAAATTTATGATATAATAAGCGTAATATAGCGTGGCTTCCATTCAGGCATCAGAGTTGTTGATTTAATTACTCCAGCTTCTTTATGAAACTCCTTTTCACCTCATTTTAAGCAACAATTACAGTATTCAAGGTCTTTTGTGCATGAAATGCTTGCAGTGGAAGGCTCGAGTCACTTGAAGTTTAGAATTTGACGAAAGTATACTTAACAGTGATTATGAAGAGTGGCTATAGGGTGCTCTGAGTTCTACTGTTACATGGGCTCATGCTGCTGCATATCCTCTATACCTATAAAAAAGTGATTGTGATAGCAGATTAATGCTCTGTCTGCAGGATTTCCTTATGCTTCAGATGTCATTATTATGTTAGCTTGTGTACTAGTAGATCATAGCTGTACAATTTTTTACAACAGTTTTTTTGTATTTAGTTACTTCCAACTATACAAAACACTTTTCTAGTCATTTCAGTGCTTGATTACTTCAGGGTTCGTTGCCCCTGTACATTTTTCAAATTATTAGCTTCCTAATGCATACAGCTTTAATTTACCCCCTACTGATATCTTTAAATGGGTTTTCAAGAATTTTGAAAGTGAGCTACTATAGTTCTATTTCAGTGTTGGTCCTGACTGACATAGAATTTAAGTAGCTTCTGCAATTAAAGGGATGGGAGGTTCAAACAGCTCCTATGGCAATAAGCTAAAGATTCTCTTGAAAATTTGCCTTTTGGTTTCCTAGAGTGTTTGTGCTCTGCTTTTTTTCTGGTGATATGCCTGTTGCTTTTGTAAGTGCTTTTCTTCCTGAATGTAACCATGTGTTAAGTGTGGTATCTGTTCTTATGTCAGTTACTTAATACTATAACTTTTGCTTTTGTTAAAGAAAAAAAAACCAAACTGCAGCTACCCCCAAAGACAACAAAAACTACCCCCTAAAACCCACATACCAACCCCCTCCCAACCTTGACAGATTGCATATCTTGCGGCCCAAATCTGTAAAAGTGCAGCTTAGAGGATTGAGTAAAGATACTGTATCCACGGAGCTGGTGTTACTACATGTTTGCTGATGTTTTGATTGCAATGAAGCCTACTGTTTTAGCTTCAGGTGCCAGAACACTACAGATTTTTCTTTGATTTTTTTTCCATCACAGCCTAAAATCCAAGTAGTAAGGATAAAATATCTGCAGTATGTTCATGCATGAACTGAAGTTCATACCACTTTACATCATTTAGCATTCTTCAGCCACAGTTCCTTGGAAAAAGTATTGTTCATGAGGACTTAAACACCAGGCATTTTTCTAGTTGTTAAAACCAAATGTTATCTTCCCTTTCCTCCTTGAATCTGTTTACTCTGGGGTTTTTATGGTTTGGGGTTTTTTCCCTTCTTCTGTCTTAACTCCTATATGATTAGCAGAACTACACAAATCCATTTTCTTAGTTGATGTTCCACAGAACTGGAGACTGAGAAATTTGTGGTCAGAACTTAAAACCAGGAAAAAAGCAGCAGAAAAGGTGGGGGTGGCGGGATGATTCCTGTCTGTGTATTTAGATTCTAGTACAGCTACTTTGTATAAGGTCTGAATTATTATTCAGTGCAGGAAGGGTTTCCTACTGAATGTGACTCCATGAATTACATATTTGTGATGCCTGGTACTCTTAATGTCATGTAATGGCACGTCAGTCTTAATATATAATACTATAAAAATTGAGTTATTGAAACTTCAGTTAAAATGTACTAAAAAACCCAGAGCATTTTCAAATTATAATTGTTACTCTAGTGTGTGTATCTTCTGTTAGCGTGCAGTAAAATCTGATGACTGGATTCCATTCTAGGAATGACAATCCTTCCTAAAATATTTGGACAGAAAAGTTACCACAGGGTAAGTTGAAATGGAGATGGAACTTGGCAAAAGAAAAAGCTAAATAATTACGGGATTTCAGCATGGATAGAGCTTTGTAACCCATTTTTCTGTCATAGCTGAATGCCATTGTTTAAATGAACAAAGTAAAACTAACATTATTGAGAGTTTAATTTGACTTGATTGCTTACCTTCCTATTTTGTTTTAATATGTGTGTTTTAATCTTGTATTCCCATAAGTGAGATAGTGAAGATTACAGTCTAAACCGAGTATCATAGTTAATGTAGTGACTTTGTTAATTATGCCAAAACTGAGATTGATCAGGTGTACTGTGCAGTTGCAAACTACGAAAACCTGAACGTGTTTAAATTGTCACAAAGCTCTGGAATGATGACTAAAAGGTAGACTTTTGAGCAGGGTGGTTTTTTCATTTAAGTATGGAAAATAACTTGAGATTTTCTTTGGTCATCAAGAAAGCAAATGCTGTTAGGTTGGTATGTCTTGTGGCTTTTTTTCAATTCTGTATTTTAAAGGAATTTAGCGTTCAGCTACATTATCTGCCTAGTATATAGCCAATAATGGAGACACTTGCTTAAAACAAGGATCCAGCATGGTCTTCAAGGGATTTTGAAACTCTGCTCAGATGTCATGGTGACTTAGTCTGAGCTGTTTGTATACTGAAACTTCCCATTACTGTGACATTTTCTGGGTATTGGTGCTGTTTCTGTACAATGGTTAAGGGATTTAATTCTCCATGCGGTTTTTGGAACTTAAAGTGACTATTAGAAAGTATGTGTGGAGATCCATATACTCCTACATGGATTACAAAAGTATATCATAATATGTACAAACGCTCTGTGTATTCAGTCCAAGAGAAAAATGTTAACACCATGGCTTCCAGATTGCATGTGCCATTGGAGATCCATGTAAGTGAGTAAAACAAAGGCTCTCATTGCACCGGTATATTCAGTTGTTCATTAAAATGCGTGACAAATGTGGCAGTGAAAGAATTGCCATAAGACAAGAAAAATGTTAAAAAAATACCCTATACACATATGTAAGCTTACATAAACAGAAGAACTTGAGATCCATGGAGTGAATGTAATTCTGATTTTGTGAACTCTGGTGTGACCCATTCCTATGTCTGCAATGAAGGGGTTTGCTGTCTGTGCAGAGATTGCTATATGTGTCTTCTGATGTGTTGCTGAAGACTAAATAGCAGTGAAAACATAGTCCTGGAACAAATTTGCTTGAAAGAGCAGAGAGAAAAACAACTAGATTGTAGCATCAGTCACACTTTTGACCTCTTTTTTTTTTTCCCCCTTCCCCCACACTGAAAAGGTGCTCAGTTTTTTTTTTTATTTTAACTGTGCAGTGGTGGTTGCAGAGTATAGTAAATGCAGTTATTTTACAGTATCACCAGTATCTGTTGTTGACTCATATTTGAGCAGAAGAACCCAGTTAATGCTCACTAGATTTCTGTTGTGCTACATGTCATAAGCATGTGTGTAGTGAAAAGCTGGTTTATACCTTCCTCCCCCTGCGACCCTGCGCTTTCAATTGTGGTAGCATCTGAAGGGAAATAAAAAGGCATAAGCTAAAAATAAAGGGCGGGGGTGAATCCTGGGGTTCTAAATGGGGAAACCCTAATCCGTGCACCCACAAAAAAAATATCAACCCCTTTCATTCTTCTGAAGATGGAGAAAAGCCAGTGATCCTTGTGGCCAGGCAAAAGAACATTCAGAGATATGAGCATTTGTCTGTCTACATTACCTGTCAAGTTTCTTGTGTGCTACATTTCTAGTAATTTTTCAGCAGAAACCTTGTTTAAAATGTGAACAATCAAGGCCAAGAATTTTCTAGTTTCAACTATTTAAATAATTATTATTCAGTATAAGCTTAAGAGACTACTTAATGTAGTTTTTATTTTGTTTTCTTAAGGATAAGCACTTGATATTAACTTATAAAATCCTCTGGGATTAGGGATCTGGTATCTGCACTGTAGTCCTTAAAATTATAGAGTATAGCTGACTGGGAAAGAGTGACAATACTGTTTTCTTTGGTTTTTGAACTTCCCCTTGCTATACATAATATTTTTGCATATTTTGGAAATGTATTTATATTCAGAGTGAAAACATTATTTATTCCAGATATGAGTTAATGAGTTTATTTTTGCATTTCTTTCCTCTATTGAAAATCTCTGGAGCCAGGAACATGGTTAATTCTTAAAAAAAAAAAAACCAAAAACAAAAAAACAACAAACCCAAACTATCTCAAGCGCCAGCTTTAATTCATAAGCTGTTTTCTGTATGTGAGTATCTTCTGTCAGATTAGCTCATTTTTTGCGTAGCTGTTATCTCCAGCTCTCTTGTCAGTACTAATTCCATTTTTTGGGTCTTGAATTTCCAATTTGTTAGAGAGATGAGCATCAGCTTTACACACAGAGGCTAATGAATACACACTTCAGATGGTGTTTTTGTTCAAAAAATATACAGACTGAAATTTTGGCATGTGGAAGGAATAAATTTAACTTGCCTCTGAATGACTAATGAAATCCTGTATTAGGATAATATAGAGATACCGCTGTGGCGGTACATTTAAAATAACCAAGTATTTCCCTCTAGAAGTGGCAGCTCTTCTTTTAAAACTTGGCCAAGCTAATCATGCTTACTTTGTATCCATTCGAGAGTGTGTGTAGTGTTTCAGTGAAGATTCAGGAGGTGCCCAAAGGGAAAGAGTTCTGTCCATGCAGAAGTGTATTTTTAGCAGTAGCTCTGAAGCTTGCCAACATTTGGAGTAGTTCCCTCCCACCTTTCACCTGATAAAAACCCTCCAATGGCACCAGTTACTTTTTAGGATGATGATACAGAGCTTCCATGACAAGTTCCTTTCTGTTTTAGCTTTCCTTCCTCCTGGGACTCCAGAGTGAATGTTTCAAGCCTTGCTACAGCTCATGCTGGTGGAATGTGGGTTGCTCCTGCAAAACAAGGAATGGGAGCCATGATACCCTCTTCTGTCTTGTGGATATGTGTGCAAAAGTGCAATTTCAGAGTCTCAGCAAGATAAAGTTTTCCTGCTGCTGCAAGATGTTTGCTCTAGTCACACGTTTGTCCCATCTGTTCAGTAGGGCCTGTTGTGACAGGACAAGGGGTAATGGTTTTAAAATAGAGGGAGGGAGATTTAGATTGGATATTAGGAAAAAGTTCTTTACTGTGAGAGTGGTGGAGCACTGGAACAGGTTGCCCAGGGAGGTGGTGGGTGCCCCATCCCTGGAGACGTTCAAGGCCAGGTTGGATGAGGCCCTGAGCAACGTGATCTAGTTGGGGGTGTCCCTGTTTCTTGCAGGGGGGTTGGACTGGATGACCTCTGGGAGTCGCTTCCAACCCTAATCATTCTATGATTCTATGATCTCTCTTGTGCTGGGACTACTATTTATGTAGTCATATAGACTACGTAAGATTAAATTCAAGATTAAAAGTAATCCAGAAAGAGACGTTAGAGCTAGCACCACCACCAAAATCCAAGGGATGAGGTATAAAATTTAAATGACTAGAGGCCAGGACCCTGCTCTTTTGTGGCAGAATGTGCAGTGGATCAATTTAGTTACCACGGTACAGCGCTTCTAGCTGTTGAGAATTAAATTTCCTATTCATTCCCTCTTTGACTCAGCCCATCAGAACAATCCTCTTGCTCCTGCCTCTTCCACGGTTAGCAGGAGACCACAAAGAAGTTGAAGGCACTTTGAGACTTTTGGGAGCTGCAGCATATTTGGGTTAGAGTTGCTCTGGCATCCTGTGTTTGTTCCCTGTGAGTATTTGTGCTGTGATGAAGTTCTCGGTTGCTAACGTTGTGATGTCTCCTGGTCTTGTTGGTTCTCTTCTTGGGCACAGGAGGTAGGTGGGATGCAGTGTGGCACACTCTAAGGGCAAAAGGATGTGTTTAAGGGAACTTGTCTGAATCCAGGGTGTGTCCGTTACAGAGTAACTAAATTATGTTGATGTCTATAAAAGGAGTGGGATGAGAAACATTTTGGTGTATTTAATGTTCCCGATTTAGTTAAGAAGTCAATTCCTTTAAATATAACCTTTTGTTAGATACCTATTGCTTTTTCACTGCTAATCTGAGTATTTTCTGCCTTGAGTTTTTAGGAAATTTTTTTCCCCTGTAGCTTTGAGGAACATCATCTAGTCATGCATACTTTTCAATGCCCAATTAATGACTGAAAAATCTAGTTTAAGAATTCCCAAGTAATTCTAGCCTGATGGGTAGGTTGGAGGTTGGACTTTGGGAACTTCAGCTGTGCTTTGCTCTTTTCATATAACTTAGCTGAAATATTAAAATAGAAAAGGTAAATAAGATCACAGTACTTTAGAATCCATCTTAAGCACTCATCAGACATAAATTTGCATTAAAAAAAAAAATTGGATATTTGTGGATATTTGACTAGTCTGTGCCTACCCAAGTTCCTCCTCCCTGCCCTCTGTTGCTTCTGTGGCAACCTTTGTGAAGAAAGGAATCATTTAATCAGCTGGTTTCTGCTACAGGATAAAATTTTGAAATGTAGGTCCTCATCCTGCAATTGTTTAAGTGTGCTTAATTTCAAGCACATGCTTATTTACAGGCTCCAGATTTGTTTGTCTAATTACTTTATAGCAGGAGTGAAGCCAGACTGTGCAACTCCCAGGCCCATCTGTTGGGAGGGGGAGGGAGGAACTGGATTGTGTATGTTCCAAAAAGCTGAGCCACCCTTAGCCACCAGATGGAATTTCTCTTTCAGATCCAGAGGTGGGATTACACAAGAATAAGCGGTAGATGCTTTTGACATAGTGTGTTATCTTGAGCTCAGAATGGTTGTGGTTCACACAGAGCAAGGCCACAAGGGGAGCTCATGGATTGCTTCATTATAAGTGCCTATAAATTCTCTTCTACTACATATTGATGCTTATTATTGACCTGTTTTATTTATGACACTGAGATGGTGGAAGTTGTTATCCCAAATCGGCAGCTTTGAGTGCTGTAGTATGGCTATTATGTCACATTTTGTTCAAGAGCTTTAAATGCACCCAACTCCTCTGTTACTGTCATGCTAGCCAAGAAGTATAGTATACACATACTTTTAAATCAGTTTGAAGCTTATAATATTGGTGTTTATGATCACACATGGTTCTTTCTTTTCATTTTTAAACTGAGGACAAAGGGCCAAATCCGCTTGTTTGAGTAAGAACAGTGTTTGGTGGAAAATCTGAATTCATGTATACAAGTTGCATTACTTAAATATAATAAAACTAGGAGTAGTATTTTTCTGTTGTTTGGCTGCAAAAGCACCTGAGACACCTCTTAATTTTCCTTGAACATCCACTTATCAATACATAAATGAGTCCTACAGGAAAGTGGGAGAGGGGGTGTTTATCAGAAGTATAGCAGTAGGACAGGGGGCAGTGGCTTCAAGCTGCAAGAGGGCAGGTTTAGTTTAGATGTTAAGAAGAAATTCTTCTCTGTGAGGGTGGTGAGGCCCTGGCACAGGCTGCCCAGAGAAGCTGTGGCTGCCGCCTCCCTGGCAGTGTTCAAGGCCAGGTTGGATGGGGCTGTGGGCAACCTGGTCTGGTGGGGGGTGTCCCTGCCCGTGGCAGGGAGTTGGAACTAGGTGGGCTTTGTGGTCCCTTCCCACCCAAAGCATTCTATGATTTAAGAGGACAGCACAATCACACACTTCTCTGCCCATAATATATGTAATGTAAACTTCGTGTTAGTTGAGCATAAACAGAAATTGGAGAGAGCTATGTAAGTACTGCAGACTACTGACTGGACTGTTAGAACATACAGAAAAAAACCCTCAGAATTTTAGAAAAATTTCCAAGGGGAAAAAAAAAAATCAATGAATTTTTCATTTACTTAAATGCAGCATGTTGGACTTCTCTCAGTAGGCAGCAGTAAGAGCTAGTTATCTTTCATTACAGGGTAATTAGTCCACAGTTCTCTCCAAGGAGCTGTGTGTAAGATTTAAATGAGAACATCTTCTATTAGTAGCATTACTGTGCGCATCCATTTACAAATAAATAGTGGAAAGAGGTAAGACAGTAGGGCTTGACAGAATTCTGTGGTGTCTTTTACTATAAAGGCGGTGTTGTCTGTTATCCCACACGTACTAGTGCTTGCTCAAGGGATGAGAGGGCATCACAGAAATACTACGTTACCATGCTCCTTATTTCAGACTGTAGCTGCTTCTCCCAAGTGTTCCCATACCAGTGCTGGTGCAAGGAGCTCCCTCTTGGCCCTGCTTGGCCCCAGCTGGGTCTTTCCAGCACTGTGGGGACCACCAACTTTAACTGGACCAGCTTGTCTGTCAGGGATGGGAACCTTTTGGGATTTTTCTTTCTTTTAAAGCAATTATTTGATTGATCTAATTAATGTCACTTTTTCTGCAAATCTAAAGGAGCAGCATACTTTAGTACATTCGTAGAAATAAATGGCTAGAGACAGGAGCATCACCAGTTATTGGAGAAGACAGATCACTATGACAAATCACTGCTTTCTCTTAATGAATCTTACAGTATTTATTTCTTTAGGAAGATCCATATCCATTTATCTCAGACCATCTGAGAGGCTCTGGTTGTCTTTTTTTTAACCAAGATTGTGCCAAATTGTCTATACTGTTTGTTGCTGTAACCCTCCTCGCCTGGCAGAGATAATCATCTTCCTGATGTTCTTCACTTAGGGCTATAGAGTAGATGAGTTTGGAGGGATCAACTGCAGCAGGCTGCTTAGAGCTGTATCCCTTTGGGTTTGGAGTATTTCGAAGGATGGAGACTCCGCAGCCTCTCTGGGCTACCCATTCCTGTGTTTGACCACCATCTTCTATATCCCTTGCCATTACAGATTGCAGCCACTTTCTGTGTCAGTCATCACCATTGCTGTGGCAGTACCTCTGTGCCCCCAGTTCTTGCCTGTTAATGACTCTGCTGCAGGCATTTCTGGCCACAAATATAGTTTTCAGTCATCCTGCCATGATTAGTTCTGCCTACACTTTTTCTACGCACCTTCCTCTGTGTCCTTATGCTTGGTGCCAGTGTGTTTGTTGATAGTTGTCACCACCGCCACAGTCCCTCAAAATCCTTTGAGCACCCTTTGCTTCATTAGCTGTTTTTAGCCGACAGGCTTCACAAATTGATGGCTGTGAAGCTGCATGGATTCTGCTTGCCATAGAAGAGGCAGGAGGAACTGAGACTTAGGGTGAGGGTACCACTTCTCTTGGGTCACTACCCTGGGGTGATTTACTGTGATCTCTGGGACAGCATCCTGTCCTTGGGGTTTTATAATGCCTTTAATCTTGAGCTAGTGTTGCCCTAGTCCTATCCTTGTGTGGATTTTTCCGTGCCTTCAGGGTCAGAGCATGCTGGCTTTGGCAGAAGACAGTGTGTTGGTTCAGTGAATTAAGCCTGGTTTGTGGGGGAGGGTAAACTCAACCACAAACCAACCCAAACAAATTGGGTGGTGTGTGCGCACACGCATTCTTTTGTCGCTGATATGACTGATTTACTGCTTGTTTAGCTCTTAACTAATGCTTACTGATGTGATTGACAGATTGATATTTATTTTTTAATAAATATGCCTATTTACTATATGATGGTTTTTTGAATGTCAGAAACTAAACCTAGTGCTGTTTAATGTCTCTCTTCTTGTGGGGAAAATAGCTCCAGTTTGCTAACAAGATGCAGATGCTTCCAGTTTTCCGAAATGAACTCACTGCCCTGTGTCTTGGTAGTGTAGTTTCTGGCATCTTTATAAATCCTCTTTGAAGGTCTTCAAAACAGTCTCTATGAAATGTTTGGGGATGGCTACATCTCCTGACAAAATACCACCTTGTCTCGATGGCAGCAATGTCAGCTCTTTGGCAGGATGCAGATTAGTAGCCTTTAGGTGAGGACAAGGGAAGAGGATCCTAAACTGCACCAACCCGCTGAGAAAAAGATCTGCAGAGCTGTAGGTGGGGTAGTACGGAGTTATCCTTGTTCGGTCAGGGCAGAGGGCTTAACAGCCTTGTTTATATCAAGAGTGTTGCTTGTTCAGTGTCTTTTTCTTTTAGCGTTTGAGAAGTGCCGCTTTCAGGTGCAGTTGTGTGATCTGCTCAACTATGTTCCTTAATATGCAGAGTGGTTGTTAGGAGAGGATTGTAGGGTCACTTTTCTTCCTGGCTGCCAGGGGTCCTCATGTTCAACTCATCAATAAATTGTGTGGTGTGAGTTGCACAGTTAACTTTTAATTTGATTTGAGAATATGAAGTGTAAAGAGGATGACAATCATCTAACTTTGAAAGCATTGTAGAGTGTCTGGAAAAATATCAGACAGACTTTTTCAACATGATTTTTTAATCTTCAGGTTCTGATTTAAGCTTTTAGGTGTTTTTATTGTTTGGTATTTTGTTGGTTTATTTTGTTTACAACTAATATCCTTTGCATACTCAATGTAACATCTCAATAACATGGTGTTAATTTTTCTTTATTTGTTGACTTCTAAATATATTCTCATGTTCCTGCCTCCCCCTTAAAAAACCCCCACAACCAAGTTGCAAAGTGCATTTACTAATCAGACTCTGCTTGTGCTTCATACCCATTTACAAAGCTTCACCTGCATCTGTAGGAGAGGAGAAATAGCATGGCTGTACAAAAAATGTCGTGGATCTATATGTACTTTCTTCAACAGTTCAAAAACCTGAATGTTAAAGCAGATGTTACTCAGTTTGTCTTCTCTAGTGAACTTTCAGCTTGATAGTTTGATATAGGAGATCTTGTGTATGTCCCGTACTTGGGTCCTTGGTAGCGTGAAGTGTTGGTTTGGCTGTATGGATGCTTCCCTGTTTCAGCCTCTCACCACTCTGTCCTGCTTTTTCTCTTGAGTGTCTGGTTCTCATTTAGGGGAATGTATGTTTTCTCTTAAACATGTCATTGAGATGAAGACTTTTCTTCCAGACTGGAAGCCAAATGGCCTAGAAAATAAAAGTGCTGCTAACTTTCTCTGCTGAATTCAGTACAGTGATTCTAAGTGCTTTTTTCACTCCAAACAAGAATACCACATAGATGAATCCTTATTAAATAAAAATGTTATCAGGAAGGAGATCTAATACTGTTGAAGAATAAATTGTACTTAACTGTATTTTGAAATAAAGTAGCTTAATAGTGTTGTTTGGCTGTGTGTGGCTCATTTATTCTCTAATTGATAAGTCGAAGTACTTCATGTATTATCACATCAAGCAAGGGATTTTTCTTACCTTACTGACATGCTCAGCATGGCTTTCTGCAACACCGGCACGTTGCATTTGAAACTTGGAGTTTGTGTTAATGATCAAACAAGCGCTGCTTTTGCATCAGGCCAAGTCTTGTGTGGTCATGCAACTGAGAACTTTTTTGTGTTGCATGAAAAATGAAATGGTCTTCACGAGGCTCGATGCTTGAGGAGACTAAGATTACACTTGTTAGTGTTTGCCATTTCTTTTGTGCATACCTGATTTCTTCTCTTTATCTTCGTGTAATCAGCAGCTATATCCATTTCCAGGATCTAATTGAACGTAATGAAGAAAGAGGTTGGGCTGTTAAGCTTCCACATTCTCTGCTCTTTGTGCTGCTCAGGGTGCTAAAAAGAGATGAGTTAACATAAACCTGAGTAGGCTGTTTAACCTTCTTTCTCTTCTGGAAATGTAGATGCAATAACATTTGCAGCTGAAAAGGCTCATTCGCAGTTTCTAATGTTTAAGGATGCAAATGAAGCATTTTGTCTTCTCTGTCGCCTGGAGGTGTTAAGCAAGGAAACAGAAAGAGGTTTCTAGGATTAGTTCCACAGATTTCTTTTATCATGTAAAAACCAAGGGTGGTTTCAATGCCATGAAGTGTAGAAAAGCAATATGGAAACCATCCAGGGAAAATTCTTAAGTTTTATTTGTTTCTCCCTAAATTTTTTGAGTGTTCATGACTACTCATATAGTAGAATACTCAGACTTTTTGCAACGTAGCAATGCTAAATTCCTGTGCCTTGTGTTGGCTGGGGTGTGTGTATGGAATACTTTAGAGGTGATGAAGCAATTCGTCCTTGACGGTGGCATGTCATGCAAACTACTGTATGTTCAACTTTTATAGGTTGTATTTGAGAAACTCTTCTGAAAACTGGGATAACTCAATATTGCCTTTAGGTTCTAGACAAAGACATAAAGTAATATGTAGACCATCTAAAACTTTAAACTGGCTTAAAGTTAAATTATCAAGTAAAACTTCAGCGTGATGCTCAGATACAAAGTGAAAATGTACAAGCATCAGAGGTATTTTTGGTTGTTCTGTGTCTGGTAGCTGAGTCCTTAGAAAAAGCTGCTTCTGCGCAGCTTTCACTTGTAAAGATGGTGCTTGGAAACTGAATACTGGTTTTTTTGGGATTTCCCCCCCCCCCCAATTCTAATATACAGTTAATGAAGCTTTGTTAATTTTAAAATGCAGAATTAACTCAGTGCAAATACTTTTACGTTTAGTAGATGCAGTGTATGTATGAGTTCTCAGCTTGGTTCAAATTAAGGAAGATGTCTGTAGATTAGTTGGATTCTTACAGTTTTGACTTAGTAAACTTGTCATTTCTGTGGAATTGAAGAGGAGATGACTTCAGAGTTTATTTAAAAACTGTTTTGTATGCAGCATTTGTACTTAAGGTGACACTGACTCATTTTTTCCTGGTTGTTCCCTGGGTTTATGCAGGAGATCATGAACCTTTTTTGAGAGGTGCTCAGTTTTTTTTGGGACAGTGAGGTTAAGTGTCCTTAGTTTGTGTTTATACTTGTGTAGCAGCTGTGCCTTTTGTTTAAGCTGAGCTTTAGAGTTGTCCAACAGATTTCTTTCTTCCCAGCCACAGATATTTGAGTATATAGATGCTGTGTTTTGAAACACACAATTATGACAATCCCTATGATCTATAGATACATCCTGTTCCCGTGTTTGGTTCCTAACCTGCTCTAGAGAAGGCACATCTGGGGCTTGCGTAAGGTCTGTCTTCATTTGGTCCTTCAGAAGCTTGTCTGGTTGTACCTGTGGAACTCAAATACAGTACAGGATTTTCTGTAACTAATGCATTTTCATAGCTGTGCACAGATTATACTTTGTAGACCAGTGTGAACATATTCACATCAGCATTAAATAAATCAGGTTTATTTCTTAGAATAATGGCTTGAAGAGAATTTAACACATCTCCCTCCCCATGCCAGAGGTTAAGTGCTAAAAAACATGGAAACTGGCATCTGTGTTGGTGTATTGTGAAGTAAATGTGTGTATTCTGGCTTTGAGTTTTCAGTATTGCTGCCCAGCAATCATTTCTTTTTCTTTCTTAAAGTAGTGGTTGTGAAAATGCTTTAGTGTTCTATAGTTTTGGCTTTCAGAAGTGAGACAAACTTCTTGCAGCTGTGTTCAATTTCAGGTACAGCTTCTTCATTCTGGTAGCTTTTCCCTTTCTCTAGGAAATCTCTACACTTCCAATGTATCACTTTGTCTTGAAGTAGGTACTCCTGTTTGAGACTGAGTAACAGATATTTAAAATAGCTCAGTGTAGTGCAATGGGTGGTGCCATAGCTGGCGTGGTGGGTCTGGCTTCTGAAGTGATGTGTATTTGGAGCCAAGTGTCAGCTTTTATTTTGAATTAAAACTTGGAACAAGCAATGAGCTCAGAGAGGCTGGACTTTTTAGTTCTTTAACATCACTCCTTCCTCTGGCAGTTTGCACTGGGCCCTGTCACCTTCCAAATCACCAATTAACCTTTTACTTCCCTAGCTAGTTGCTGTCACTGTCTACCTGCCTGCTACATATGTAACTAAAGTGCTCACCAAAGATGGGCTGTGCTGTTCTGTCATAAGCCTGTACAGAAGGCTGTAGTTCACTTTTCTTCAGGATGGCACACTTCATAATGTGTTCTTATAATAATACAAGGATAGGCTGATCTCTCTTGGATTCCTCAGCCTGGCGAAGAGGAGACTGCAGGGAGACCTCATTGCAGTCTATGGCTTCCTGATGAGGGGGAGTGAAGGGGCAGGTGCCAATCTCCTCTCTTTGGTGACCAACGATAGAATCCAAGGGAACATCATGAAGCTGCAACAGGGGAGGTTTAGGCTGGACATTAGGAAGAGGCCCTTTACTGAGAGGGTGGTTGGGCACTGGAACAGGCTCCCCAGGGAAGTGGTCACAGCATCCAGCTTGGCTGAGCTCAAGAAGCGTCTGGATGATGCACTCAGTCCTATGCTCTGACTTGTCCGGTCCTGTGTGGAGCTGAGAGTTGGACTTGATGGTCCTTATGGGTCCCTTCCAACTCAGTATGTCATCTTTTCAATGGTTCTGTGTGTGTAATGAAGCATGCTACTGCCCCTATGTATTGTCTTTTTGTTTGTGTGTATCATGTATAAATGAGTGCATGCTCTGAAGATCTCTTGGCTTAAAATTCTGCTTATTTAATTCTAAACAGGATTGGTGAAACTCTTGCTTGCTGAACTGCTGGAGAGTTAATGCTTTTTGGTAATCCATGACAATACCTGTCACTGTTTCAGGCCTTCTCCAATTTAACGTAAGCCACATAAATGAAATTCTCTGTTTGTTAATAGTGAATTTACAGGCTGATGTCTGGTCAGATGTCAGCTGCTCCTGTATGTTCATTATTCTGAGCCCTCAGGATAACAGCAGCAGAGTCCAGTTGTTGGAGCTGACAGCTTGTTCCCGTGCATCTAGCAGAAAGCTTCCGGGCATTCTTTCACTTCCAGACCTTCTGTTGTAGAGTGTTTTACCTAGGGTAATGTTTCCTAGGGTAAGTGGATGTTGCTTATAGTATGTTCTTAGAGTATATTTCTTAGGGAGAGTCCTTCCCAACGTTGAATGGATAGTTCTTGTATTGCAAGGTGATCTGCTCTGTCCCCACCACTTCTGACAGATGCCAGTGTGCCTGTTTGTGTGGTGTTTGTGGTGTTGGTTCCCCATCTGTCCCATTCCTACCTGCAATGCTGCTCCTGTAGGACTTCCAAATGTCTTTGGATGTTTCATCTGGCCACTCCAACTGGATTTTCCTGTTCTTGGCTATTTTCTAGTCTGTAAAAACATGGTTTTGCTGCCAGTTCTGCTTATCCAGGGTAAGTTAGGGGCTTTTGAGCACAGCTAGCAATTAGTCAGCCTTGAGCTGTGCTGCTTACCTGCTCTGCTTTGTATGTAGCTGCAGGCAGCTGCATGTACAGATCTGCTTCCTTCTGGTGAGCTGTGAGTCCCTGCTGTAGATCGGAGAATATGTTTGTGGAAGATTCCAATTTTTCTGGAACCCTGATGCTGTTTGTGATTACCAGACTGCCTCTGCCCCTTCTCTTCCCCATTGGATCTGCCTCCTTGACTGGATGTGTGGGTTAAGAGGGCAGAGAAATAAAGGCAGCCATCCCCCAGTACACCTGTGAGAGAATTAATCAGCTGCATGCAAGTATTTCATGGAAACCTTTTCCATGAGGGGTTGAGACAAAATCCCTTTGAAAACCAGACCTATGGTAACTGGAGTTCTTATCAGTGGACCTTCCTTCGTAATCTCATTGACCAGTAAGGTCTTGAGTAAGTGTGGTAAGTTGTGTCTTGCTGATCTTACTCTTATCTCACTACAACAGAATCTTGCTTCTGCTTCTCTCCTGCCCCTAAGTTGTTCCACTAACCGAGAGCACATGTCAAAGGGCCAGTTCAAGCAGTGGCTTTGCTTCAGACTTCAGCCGTTCTGTGATTAAAACAGTGCTCCTCTGAGAAGCAACAATGTGCTTCATTTTAAAACAAACCTTGAAACAGGAATGGTGACTTGAAGGCGAAAGCAAGCCGATATGGCAGCATGCGGTCCCCTCTGCACCCCTAAGACTTGAGGATGTGTCTTCCTGAAAAAGAAGGACCTTCTTCCCAGCTCTGTTTTCCAGCAGCTTATGTTGTCTTTCCTCCAATGCCTGTTACGCTTCTCTCTCTAGCCAATTTTAACTTGAGAGCAACAGAAAACACTTCTCTAAGCCCCCAAACTGTAGGTCATTGTCTACCACGTTGGTCAGCTAGGTCAAGTGAGGGGTTCCAGCACCTGTCCTAGAGAAGGGGGATAGAATAGGGCTGTAGGATAGGGTGCGCAGGAGAGAAAGGAGAGAGACTGGGAGAACAACAAGGCTGTCTCGGTTCTCTGGTGACTCCTGACAGACTGCAGGCTCTGAGCCTACCCAGCCTGTGGTGCTGGGATTAACCACTTTTCTCCTGAGTGAATTGCTGTTACCGTCTTTGTGTAATTAGCATCTTGAGTTTGGTTAGTGTTGAAAATGTTGTATGTAAGTCAGAGTTTGAGATCATGGGATCTGGTGGCTCTATGCAACAAATTGCTTGCCTTCTCCTGTAAATTTCATGAGCATGTTTAAAACTGGTGCTTAGATAGGAAAGATTATTTTCAGTAACGTAGAGCAGCTACAGTTGCTCTGGAGACGTCCATCCTCTCAGCTGTTTCTTCCTCAGAGATGGGAAACATTTTCCTACAACTGCTTGTTTTTTCCCAGCACCAGGGAAGGAACAAGCGTAAAGCCTGCTTAATTGCATTATTTCTGTGTGGGAAGACAATTACAGGGGCTCTTGTACCTGGAAGCAGCTGGGCACTCGGAGTGTGTTTAGCCACATCAGTGTAGTGCGAGTGGAAGAATTTCCTCACCAAATGATCCTGAATGAGAAACGACAAGATTCTTGATAGCCGTGTCTTTGTGCGTGGCATCTGTCCTTGTTGGAGCCGCTCAGTTAAGCTGGTGTTATGTGCAGATTCAAATAGCTGGGCTTGAATGAGGACACCAAAAAGCGTGTTTAATTGTCCATGCCTAACATGGTAAAAGACAGAGGAAAAGTTTTAATATCACTTGTTTTGTCTAAAGCTGTTTTGGAACTGTTCCGTCATTTCCTGCAGTGCTGAGAAGCCTGGTAGTGAGCTGGCTGGTTTGCCACAGATTTGTAAGCCCACAGAAGAGCGGATGCTGCCAAGGGAGCTAGTGAGTGTGACAGTTTATTATGCAGTTTGCTTTCTGTTCTTAGTTCTGCTGATGTTGTCACTGAGGCTGAATCCAGTACTGACTGTGTAAGACAATAATTTTGAATCTCTGAATTCAGAATTTCCAGGAGGAGATGCCAAGGAATATCCTAGGATCATTCTCTTCAGTTACTCAAGGTTCCCAAGAGCATGTCAGATAGACAGGTCCTTTCCAAACATCCAGAGATGGTGATTTACACTAGCACAAGTCTGGTTATTTGCAATTGCGGGCTTCCCAAATGGATTTTCCGGTATCACCTTTGCTTCTCCTACTTCATTACTGCTTTATTTCTGCTATATTTGGGGTCCTGCATTCCCTGAAGGCAGATAATACTTTTATCTGGTGTAAGGGAAAAAAAAAGAAAAAGGGTGAGTGAACTGCTGTGATTAAACCAGCTCCTGCTACTCTCAAAAACAGACTGGTATTGGGGAAAACTCTTCAATATCTACTTACTTGTCAAAGAGAAGGCACCTTTCTTGAATTTGAATGTGTTCTGAAATTATTATTTTATGAAATATTCCTTATTTGCACCTTTGACTGTACAAAGTAGAGCAGTGTTTCTCGGTACATTTCTAAAGAAATGCCAGTACCTGTTTATGGTTCCCTGTGGCTGGATACTTAGTCTTCAAGGCCGGAGTATGCTTATGAACACGTTCTTACAAAAGTCGTTTCTCTTACACCTGTTTATGCAGTGTGTAAGCTTGTGTATGTACAGCAGAGGTTCTAGTGCTTGCTCCCACCATGGCAATTCTGTGTGTGGACAGACTGTCATCAGGCACTGGAAGTTTGTTTTGCACAGTTTCACCACTTCCATGTGTTTTATAGACTATGGGTGTTGATAAATCTTTGAGGGAGCTGAAAATGATACAGCCATGTTCTTTATTATGGTCTGTTCTCAGTATTTTTGGTAAGAGGCAGGAGACTTAGATAATTCAGTACATTGCAAGTGAGTCTTGGCGCTGAAGAAGCTGGTGCACTTCTCTGGTGCTTAGCTGAGAAGCTTTGGCAGAGGACTCAAACAAGCATCTTCAAGTGAGTGGGTCTTAAATCATTGTAGCAAGACTTGCAAGAGTTTGTCTAGTAGTGCCTTAATCTGACAAAGTCAGTTTTGTGAGTTTAGCTTAAATCTAGTTACAAGTTGTGTCGTACAACGGACCTTTTTTGTGGAAGTGGGTTTTTTCCATATTGAATGGAAAGCAGTGGATCCCCCTTGGTTTGTTAACTGATTTTTGACTTATGGATCTTGCAGCAAACGTAATTGTGTGGATTCTGGTATCTTGTGCTATCACATTGAGTTAAACAGGTTTGTTTCAGATTTTGTTGCTGGGAAATAACTGGATGACTACTCATATGACTAGCTGTATAGCAGACTAGCTGGTGGTACTAAGCTGCTGCTTGTTCACAGTTATATAGCTTTTTGGTGTAAGGTACAAATGCTCAAAGCAGTTAAAGCCAAGAGGTTCATGTATAGATGAGTACAGCTTGTAAAATAAATAAAAAAAATAATAAAAAAATCAGATACAGGGTGTATTCAGTGATATTTTCATTAGAATAATGTGAATCTGCTGCATGTAATCTAGTAGTTAATTTTAATAACCATGGATTGTATCTCCATGGAATATTACAGCTCTACAAGATTCACGTAACAAATACACTGGATTCAGCAGACTCCTTTATTGAAATGGCCTGGAATGCTCTTGCTCAGATGGTTCATGAATCTCTCCTGAATGGTGCTGTCCTCTTCTTATCCAACTTGCCTGCTTGGACAGGATCAGGGAGTGAGCTGGACACTTTGAAATCCGTGCTGCAAGGCAGGGAGAAGGGACAAGCCACGTGTGCCTTTCACTAAAAAGCAACAATTTTGAACCAACTGCCTTCATCACCTGTGGAGGTCCTGTGTTTTTGATGGTAGACTTTGAGAAGAGAGTGGGGAGAGGAAACAACGTATGTTGAAGTTGAAAGCATAACCTCCAGTGGCCAAATAGGCAAGTGAACCTTTTCTGTAAAGCTTTTTGAGGTTGGAATAGAGTCTGGCAGAAGGGAATTCTGCTCAGCCTCCAGGGGTGTGCAGGCATCGATTGAAAGCTCCCTTGTTAAGAGGGAACAGAGTATCAGTTTTCAGGTTGTAATCGGCTGTTTCTGAAGTGGTCAGCTCCAACCTTTGTGTCACTGTGATTTCAAGCATCAGCTCCTTGCTTCCATGTCCATTTTCCTTAAAAAGTGAGTTCCTTTAATTTTTCAGATCCTTTGGCACTATAATATCAAGTATCTTCTCTACTACAGCAAGCATAAGCTTGCTGTAGTAGAGAAGAGGTGGGCTGAGATAAAAACCCAGATGGTTCATTGTGAGTTGAGGCCAACAAGCCTTTGAAGTAGCCCTGACTGATGCTCTGTGTTAGCTTCCGGTTCCTCTGCATGGAGCTTCCTTGTGTGTCCGTAATACTTACCTGTTGTGTTCTCTAGTATCTATAGCACCCTGTTAGCTAGAATGATAAGATGTGTCTTGTCACAGAGCTGCTGCTAGGAAGCTGCTGGCAGTGAGAACAGTGACTCCCAAGCACATTGGGAGCTCTCAGATCTTGTAAGATCATGAATAGGAGAACACTGTTCACCAGCTTAAGCATATTTTTCTCGTGTCTGTTCTATGATCACGTACTACCATCGCATAAATACATAAAGCTTTAGCAAATTAATTATTATTGTTAGATGCTGTAACTATCTGGCAGCCCAAACATATGCAGCACAAGGGTATGTCAGAAGGACAAAATATAAAGACACAAATTTAGATAGAAGGAATTGGATGTTTGCCATTATGTTAGGGTTGGTATTAAGTAAACTGCCCATCGGCTGGAAACAAGTTGTTTTTAAGCATTTTATACAGGCGTCTTAGAACTGGGGGGAAAAATATCAAAAAATCAATGAAACAAAAAAAACCCCACCAACTGTGCAAGGCTAGTGTGCTTATTCTTTTGATGTTTGGGAAGTTTTTTTCCTATTGTACAAAAGATGTTAAGTTGCTGGAAACATGCATGTCCTCACTGATGCATCGGTAATTTCCAGTGGAACAGTTCTAATAGAA
Organism: Heliornis fulica; assembly: GCA_013399135.1. Classification (NCBI taxonomy): domain Eukaryota; kingdom Metazoa; phylum Chordata; class Aves; order Gruiformes; family Heliornithidae; genus Heliornis; species Heliornis fulica. The sequence goes on from VXBZ01003466.1 coordinate 127,566, forward strand.
TTGCCTTTAGCTCTGAGTGCTTCTGACCCTGGAGAGGTTTGAAAAAATGTCTGTGTACTTGATTGCTGAAGTCTGTCATGGAGAAACAGGAGGGGAAAAATGCAATCCAGTATTCTATCTGTGTATTAAAGTTGAAGTAGTAAATTATTTTGTTAACCTATTTCCACATTAATACTGAAAGAGAGAGCTGCCTGAGAGAACTGGGGAAACATTACTTCACTTACTACCTTGTTTTCAGGATCTGAAAATACATTGAGGAGTCTGCACTTTGATGTTTCATCAAGGTTGGTTATCTAGGAATGCATAATGGAACTTTCAACTTCATTACATTTAGCAAGCATATCTTTGTAAATCACTTGTGACTATTCCAATAGTGAGTTAACTAGCCTCTGTTTTCTCAGGGGATATTTCTAAGTTTCAAGCTGGAGCACTTCCACTTTCAGCTATTTTTCTTTGGCCTGGCTTTGATTTATACAAATGCTAATTATATGGGCTTTGAATCTGTGTGTATACATAGTTTCACAAGGTCATACACATTTCTAATGAACTGGCTGAAATACTGCTTGTATATTGCCAGGATGTTACATAAACAGATCACTGTCTTCTAAAGGTTGTTTCATTAATTGGTTCAAAACCAGGAAAAAAAAATAGCAATAATTCCGTGTAAAGTTGATTTTTTTTTATGTTTCATCTCCTGAAGTTATGTCTTAATTGTCTTTGTAGGCATCAGAAGGTGTCACCTTCGTTGGACCTGACACACATGCTATTCAAGCTATGGGAGACAAGATTGAAAGCAAATTGTTAGCCAAGAATGCAAAGGTCAACACCATCCCTGGCTTTGATGGAGTAGTCAAGGTGAGAAATCATTTAATGACTGTCTGCCCACTGTAGGAACAGTGTCTAAATTGAAGTACAGCTATTGAAGATCTGATGTAGAATGTAATTATAACTTCACCTTCTCTTTCAATGAGATGTAATTATAAATGGGATACAGATTTTTACTAGTAAGAGAGCTTTGGAGAAGGAAGATGTAAATGATGTATTAAGGACTGCTTCTCTGGAGTATCTAAAAATGTCTTGGTTTAGATTTAACAGGAAGGCAGGCAAATGTGTTAAATGTCAGGTATGGATTCAAATATCTGCACACTGCTCAGCTTTTTTACTTCCTGTTGGTGAAGATCTTTACAGTGTTTGTTACACTCTGAAATTTTCATTTTGTGTTCAGTGCTGATGGTGCACATTTCTGTGTGTTGCAAATCTTGGGGACGTTGGTGACTCTGTCCAGATTTACAGCTGGTGTTCCTCCTGGGATTTTAGAAAGGATGTTTTCCAATGGATTTCTAAATATTTTGTTTTTTTCTATATATTTTGTAAGGTGAAATAAAGTATGACTTGAATTGTGGTTTATTGTCTTCTGTAGTGACTAACTATGGGTCTCTTACAAGCTTTCCTGCATGCCTTTGTCTATTATCCGAGTTAATGTAGGTAAATAAGATTTTTTCCTTTAAAACGATAGTTTTGTGTGCCTAAAACTTTGGTGAGTTACAAAATGTTGACCTGGGTTAAAATTTTTTGTGCTTGACATGTCAAGTTAGATTTTTTTTTACAAATAAAATTTGAGTAAAACATTGAGTTGTGGGAAAAAGCGAAAGGTTAATTTCAACAACACTTTAATGTAGTTGAAGGGAAGCATTTCAGGTTTTATTTATGACAATTGATACTGACCTCTGATCGTCATGAATCTTATTTACATGTTGAAATAGGAAATGCCAAGGTAATTGGGAACAACTGAATGTATTGATGGAAGGCAGACTGTATTTTAAGGAGCAACTTACACCAGGGCAGTGGTGTTCAGCATAGAGTCAGCTAAGTTGGATATTAAACCTTGTTAGGAGGTAAAAACTAAACTCATCTAGATGAGAAACGTGAGTGGGGTGCAAAATTATGTGTCCCGATGAGGATGCCTGGAGAACTTTAAGAGTGAGAGAGAACCATGAAATCATGAAGTGACTGAGGTCATGATGTGCAGTGGTTGCGCTGGAAATACCTGTTGCTTGTAATGCCTGACAGTGGGATATGCTGCAACAGGTAAAAGTACAAAGACTTGTTTCTCGTCTGGAGGGGGCTCTACATGAGTAGTAGGCTGGCATTTGTGGCAGCGCTGAAGTGTGGCACAACAGTATGTTCAGGTTTTGTTGTGTTTTTTGGCAGTCCTTGTGTATCTGGTCCTTTAGCACTCATAATATTTAACAGCAGCCAAGCTGTGGTGTGTAAGATACTCTGTTCTGTCTGATATCCTATATATTGTTCTCAAAATCCTGAAAATAACTTATAGAAAAAAGTCTAATTAGGAGGTAACTTTGAATTAATTGTCTAAGCACCACAAAGCTTTTTATAGTGCAGAATCAAATGCTCAAAATGCCAGTTTTATCACTGTATCAAGCTGAAACTTATGCCAGGGTCTGTTATTCTGCTAATACAAAGAAGCAAACTTGCCAAAGTAGGATAATAGTTACTGATCAGATAGCTGTATAACCAGTGAAGTTGAGCATTGGAGACCTTTAATTGCATTGGTTATTGCCACTTATCTGAAGTTTCTGATGCAAAATGAAAGCTGACTGGCAGTCAGCTAAGGCAACAGTAGTCTTAATAGCAAATGAATGGAATGTAGGATTGAGTTGACAACTCCAATCCACAGCTGTTGAAAGGAACTCATGCAGTAGTTGCTTAATCCTGAAGTGTCTGTATCATACCGATTTCACATACCTTGGTCTTGCACTAGTTCTGGTTATCTGAACAGTGTTGCTGAGAAGATGCAAGATTAAAAAAAGCCACCAGACCCTACAGTATAACCATCCAGTAAGAAAAAGGAGAGTCTAGACATCACCAGCATTGTAGTTTCCTTCAGAAAGGAGAGCTGAAAATTTTAGGTTAACTAGTATTTGGCTACTAATTCTAGGAAAAAAATCTTTGGATAATTGCTAGTCTCATCCTTGCTATGGATCTAAGTATGTGCTGGTATTTGTCCTCTAATCACCTTCCTCTGATGATGCCTTTCTCTTGAATGAATACCCGAGTAATTAGGTCATACGGGATGCTGATCTCTGGTTTAGAGCTTGAGGTATGATTTTGCCAGTTCAGACTAAGTGAGGAAGGGCAACCCTGTGCAATAATCAGGTACAGTCAGAAGAGCGGCACGCAGGGGATTGGAGACTGTGTAGTACTTCTGCCATTCTGTGGCAGACCTGCCTTTGTCAGAGTTATGAAGCTTTCAAAACTTGAGGGCTCCTTTTCTGAAAAATAAAATTTTTAGAAGTCCTAGGAAGGAGTTAAGTGTCTGCTTGATACTTGAGCTGATTAGAGGTGGCTCCATCTTTATAGTGGAGTCTAATAAAGCCAGAAGAAAACTGCATTCATGCCTCTGACAGTGCCAGAAGTTAAGATCAGCTCCATGTATTCTTTGTAGAAGAATAATTAAAGCGAATATAGAGTAACAATGTTTAGTGCTTTGTTATTGAACTCAAGACTGCATTGAGAATCTTTGTTGCTTTGTCTTTGGTTAGCGCTTGTTAAATAGTGCTGCAGACACATAGACCCTTCATGAGTAAAGGGTGTTTTTCCCCCTCTCATTTATGTTGCTTAGCACTTAAACATAGTAGACACTGAGATTTTGAAATAATGCCTTGGAGAAGTTGCATGCAGAAAAATTCCCAGTGAATAGAAATTAAATTAGAAGTTTAAGAAAAGGAAAACCTTCAACATTATATTTAAGGACCTGAAAGGACTGAAGAAGTAGATGATTGATGTAACAGACACAACTAACAAACTCTTGGCTTGTCTGCTGTCACAAATACAAAACCAAGAATGGAAAGAGATGGAGCGGAGGTGGAGAGGGAAGTTTAACAAAGACTAGTTTTCTTCTCATCCCTAATTCAGTTTCTCAGCTGGCTGGGGCAAGGGTTATCCAGTCTACTCATGAAAGGAACTTGAGTGGTGCTGTCAGCTAGAGAGCCAATGGGAACACTCAAAGGTTGTTAATGTTAAAATCTGCAACTACAATTACTTTCCTAAAACCTGATTGGGAGTGTGGTAAGTAGCCTTAATCAAAATAATTAGTGTTAGTCCAATAACTATACTGGCTATACTGGGGTTAGAGCTGAGATGTATTGTATGTAAATGAAAAAAGAGAGGAATAAGTGACAAGAAAAAATTGGAGGCAGAGTAAAGAGTGTAAAGACATGTTGTGAACAACTGGTGAAAGAATGGTAAGGGAAGAAGGATTAGTGTGTTGTTTCACCATGTCCAACGATTTTGCTCCTCTGGCTGGTAGAACATAGCTGGATACTGACCCAGATGACTAATATCTCTGGGTGTCTACTTAGTTTCACTGATACCAGTAGACAGGTCAAAGGCATTCAGCAAGGCTGTGAGTTTAAAGTATTTAAGTTTCAGGTGTCTGTTCTGGTTGCGTTCTGGTGTCGAGGCATTGACACGGGTGTTGAATGATCACTGCATTGCTGGAGAGGTTGCTAGAGAACCTCCAGTTCATGTCTAGCCTCTAAGCCCAATATCCTGCGTTTGGGACGTAACAACACTGTGCAAGTGCTACAGACTTGGGGGAGAGTGACTGGACAGCTGTCCAGATAAAGACCTGGGGGTGTTGGTTGTCTGCTGACTGAGTATGAGCCAGAAGTGTGCCCAGATGGCCAAGAAGGCCGATGGATTCCTGGCTTGCATCAGAAATGGTGTGGCCAGCAGGTCTAGGGAGGTGATTGTGCCTCTGTACACTGGTGAGGCAACACCTCGAGTACTGTGACCAGTTCTGGGCCCCTCACTACAAGAAAGACACTGAGGTCCTCGAGCAGGTCCAGAGCAGAGCAGCCAGGCTGGTAAAGGGTCTGGAGAACAAACCTTATGAGGAGTGGCTGAGGGAGCTGGGAGGGTTTAGTCTGGAGAAGAGGAGGCTGAGGGGAGACCTTATCACTGCCTACAATTACCTGAAAGGAGGTTGTAGAGAGGTGGGTGATGGTCTCTTCTGCCAAGTGACAGGTGATAGGACAAGGGGAAATGGCCTCAAACTGCACCAGGGCAGGTTCAGATTAGATGTTGGGAAGAAATTCCTCACCGAAAGAGTTGTTGGGATGTGGCAGAGGCTGCCCAGGGAGGGGGCTGAGTCGCCATCCCTGGGTGTATTTAACAGACAAGGTAGATGAGGGGCTTGGGGAAATGGTTTAGGAGAGGACAGGTATGGTTGAACTCGATGACCTTAATGGTCTTTTCCAACCTTGTGATTCTGATCCTCAGCCATGAAAACTATTATGTAGTGCTTCATAACTAATAAAATGTTTTAACAGCTCTAGGAGTCTCCTAAAGTTTTATCCTGGTGTGTGTTCCCCTACATCGGAGTAGTTTTGCTTTTTTGTCTCCACCTGCTGGTACCTGGCAGAGGCATGTACATGAAACTGGGTTAGAAATTCTTATGTTAAACGAGTGTTTTATGTCTCTATAACTTAATGAAATCAGCCATTTGTTAAAACACTATGACATAATTTTATAACTCCTATGATTTTTATAAACTTGTACCATTGCTTGAACAATTTTATTTATACAATAAACATAGTGCTAAAATTATATATTTCTTTACAATCTGCAGTTTATTTTAGGGAAAGGGTAGCGTAGCTAATATGTCTTTTGGAGGAAATGGTAGTAAATCATTGAGGACTCCTGCTTTTAAAGAAATTAATTCCAAGTGCCTTCAGTGCCAGTGTAGCTTTGTGTACTTCGCAGTCTGGATTTGTGTTTAGCATTCTGGTTTTGTCCCCCGTGGCAAATATTATGTATCCGTCATTAGCTCTTTGCACCCAAAACCTGAAGGAACCTCCCTCTAATTTTTTTATGGGTACTCGAAGTGCCGTATTGACATAGTCTGCAAGGGAAACGCGTGATGCTAGAACATCTTTTCTTCACGGAAAAAGACGAAAAGGCTTACTAGAGACTTTGGTACGCCAGTTGGTTATTAATTCTTTGTTTATTAGTTTTTTTAAGGCACGGAAATACTGTTGGTCTTGATTTTCGGGAACACTCTTTGAAGGCTAAAGAATGTCAACATGCATTGAATATTTCTTTACCCCCCCATCTCAGAGTTTGGGTTGTAATATATTAGAACAGTAAAAGAAACAGGCGCTTAAATAGCGTAAATTAATAACTGTGCTGGGCAGATGACTTCAGCCGGCTCCAGCCAGAACTGAGACAATTAGTGCTGCTGATACGATGCCGCTTATTACTGAAACTTGTTGCGTGCGTGTCTAAAAACACAGTGGCAGCGTAGAGTTGCCCTGCAGTGATTTGCAGCTTGTACTCCCGCGGGCTGCAGCGTCTCAGCCACTTGTTTGCAGGTAACTAACTGGAAAAAAAATTTAAATAAAAAATTAAATAAAATTACCCAGTTTGCTCCCCCTTCGCCCCCACCCCCCAGTTCTATTTTGCAAATATATGAGGGAATTTGCAAGAAAAAAGAAATGTAAAAGTTTCCTTCTCGACTCTAATCGTGGCTCTTCATCAGTCATCACTCTTCCTGCATTTTGTTGGAGAGCCTCTAATTGTCTGCATTTGGCAGGTTTAACACTTCCTGACAGAGAGGCTATTAAGGGGAAGTATTCTCGCATAACTGTCACGGGCAGGAACAAAGAGCCTTCCAACTCAATGTGTGGAAACCACTAACATTCTTAAATGACCCTTTTCATGCATTTTATCCCTTTAAGCGAAAATTTGGAGGGTTGCAGGGTCATGGAAAGCAGCAAGGTGTAATAAAACAGTAAACCCCGATTTTTTTTTTTTTCCCGGGTGGGAGAAGTTGGTTTTTCTATTTCCTTTTTTTTTTTTTTATAGATTTATCTCTTGAGTTAAGAACAATTGTTATTTGGGGGAAAAAAATTCTCATTAACAGATGTGACTGGAATAAAAAGACTTAAAACTGATGTTGCTTTCAGGACCGCTTTGAACTTAACAAGCACCGATTTGTGGAGCAGACTAGCTAATGAAAGGAAATTAAATTTTCTGACAACTTCCCCTGCCAGCCCCCTTATTCTTCATGGGGCTGTTACTAGGTACTGAAGACTTTTAAAGAGGATTTTGTTTTATTATCGGACATAAATGAACCAGGTATGAACATTTCTTATGGATTTTTTTTTCTTTAAGTTCTGACCTGGGTGCTTTTAAAACGGATTGCCTTGAAAGCTTTAAAAATATCAGGTTTCATTTTAATGTTCATAAGTCAGCCCCCATAGTTTCAGACACACTTAGCAGCTGGTGGTTTCCAGACATTACTGCTTGCCATACAGGTTTTTTTTTAATGCATGTCACAGAATAATATAAATATTAGCAAATTTGGATGGAATTTTCAAACTTAACCTGTGCCACTGTAAGTTTGGTGGTGTTTTTTTTTTTTCCTTGCTGGTATAGGATAATGGAAAGTTACTGGTATCGGTAGAAGAAATGAGATTTAACTTCTTCAGAAGAATTGGTTATTAAGAAGCTGAAGTATTTTGCATTGTGTTCCTTGGGTTTCCCAGTACTTCTTTTTCTACCAGGCTGTAGTGGTATGAGTCTGATGAAGCAATAGGTGGCATCAACAGAAGGAGTTTTCTTTTTGTCCTACAGTAGTCATGTGTGGATTCTTTAATGGAAACTATTACATGAATCTTCTCATTTCAGATGCAGTTGAAAATGATGCACTTAAGGTTTATTCTGTCTTTAGAATTAAAAACTTGCAAAAGTGAAATGCCTGCATTCTTTCTTCAGCAGGCAAAAAAAAATTTGTCTTCAAAGTTCTGCAAGACTTTTTTTTCTGACCATGAATCACCCCTAAACAATAGAGAATCAACTCCCCCTACTGACAACAGCCAGGAAGACACAAGAAATACCTGTGAGGACAGAAAAAAGCTGGCAGTGGACGAACTTTAACGATCTGATTTATAGTCCATTATTGATTGTAAACTTCTAAATTCTACCATTAAATTCCTACAACTGCAGAAAATCATTTTGCGATCCTGGTTGTGTTTCCTGTCAGCTGATTCCTCCTTGCTTTGAGTTTCTTAGCGTTCTAATGATGAGGTAGAATTTACATTCCACTTATGGTATTAATTTTACATTCCTCTGGCTGAAAAGGGTCAGAAGGTTGTAAAATCAAACATTAAATGAATCAGAGGAGACAGTAGTGCAATATATGGCTGCCCTCAGGACATAGTGCAATGGCTGATGGGATTAACGTTGGGTCTCATTTCCTGCTTTTACAGGATGCAGATGAAGCTGTCAGAATTGCAAGGGAAATTGGTAAGTTCTTAAATTAGCTATGGTGGGATTTGTGTGCCTCTCAGCAGACATGGTTGACTAAATTGAATGTGTAATAAGTAATCCCTATAGAACAAATAATGTTTTAATAGTTTAAGTTCCTCATTGCCTATAGGACTGGAAGAATATAGGCATTAACGCCCTGTCTCTTAAGTCATCGCATTTTAGCTGTACTAACTGGCCTTTAAGGAACAAGTGCAGCCATGACTTGTGGAATGCATGTAATATGCAGTAATGAGTAGCTTGCTGAAGAAGTTATTTCAAAATATGTCTGCAATTGGGCGGAATAGGCAGAAGTTAGGCATGGCAGGTTCTTTCTGTCTGGAGGTGGATACCAGTGGTGTTATAGTCCTCGCTCTTCAACACTGTGTGGACTGCAATTGGCTTGCATATCATCTGGACCGCCAACCTTTCTTCTGTGCTTTCTGGAATAAAGTCACTATTCAGCTTCTAAATATCTTAGACAATGGTGAAAAGAGCAACCAGCAAACTGTCTGGGACTCATTTTGATGAAGGTTAAGTGTAATATGTGTTTAATGAGTTTTGCCTTTTATTTACTAAAACTTAATATTAGGCAAAATATTTAACCATATGCTTGAAATTGCATGTGTTCTCAAATGCTTTCTAGAAGAAAACTCTAATGCAATAAAAGGTTATTTTTTTTTTTTTCTTTGTGGTTTCTTTTTGTGTTTTCATTTTAAGAGACAGTAGCCATGAGAAGCTCTCTAGGTTCAGCACAGGTACATACTTCAAAGGACATATTGACATTTGAAGCTTCTCTTACTGATGTAGCCTCAAATACATCTCACCCATGTCAAACTATGACTGTGCCTTATGCGCCTAATAAATTGGGACTTGCACTGCCGCAGATGAATTTTCCTCAGCATAACACCTTTCCACTTTGAGTTTAAACTGGGGTTCGTGTAACTGCCCTGAAACCCCTTAGTGTAGAGGGCTGGCATTTAGGCTGACACAAGTCGGCGTTTCTGTGGGTCAGCTTTTATGTCCCTGTTGGGAAATAAAGTGATTGCTCATCACTGTCACAGTAGCAGAAACAAAAGGAAAAGGTTATTGACCAAACTGGAACATTGGGAGGAGGACTGTAAATAAAGTTTGGTTTAGCCCTTAAAAAGGGCATGTGTATTATTACGACTATTTCAGTTGAGTTTCATTCCAGTGTTCTTTCTTGCTCTGGTGTTTTAAAGATTCCCTGCAAGCATTATTTGAAGTAATTTTGATTAATGTACGTCAGAAGCATTCACTGACTTCCTAAATACCCCTGTAAATGCATTCTTGCTTAATTTTCTTTGAGTTCTTCTGTTGTTCTGTTGAGCTGGTTCCTGTCTTTGATATAGGTAGCTCTTTGGAGGTCAACATATCAAGGCAGTCTTAAATCTGTAGATGTTAAAGTCAATTACAGCTTGGTGGCACTTTATCTAGATGGCAAGTTCTTAAGCCATTTTGATACCAAAAAGGTTTATGCTATGATGCCATGAAGTGAAAGAAAAACATTCTTTCTAGTTTTTTTTTTCTCACCATGTTTTGACTAGTTGATCAGTTTGATTTAGCTTCTGTCTACTCATGACTCCTGATCAGAATAAAATCCAATGATTTGTTGTTTCAGAGGGTCTAAAATAGGATGAAATGAATCTCTTGTGTATATAATACATTTGTCCTTATAAGGCACTTAATATGCAACTGAATACTTGGAGATTATTTTTAATTTTGCTTATCCAGAGCATCAGTCTTCCAAGAGTGCTTAAGTAATTATTACAAAAAGTTTAAAAAAAATAATTGCAGGTCAGCACTTTAAACCATTGTATAATGTTCTCTTGCTGCCTGCATTTTTTTTCCTGCTGCTTCTTGCTATTTTCTGACCAAAGATCCACTTTGGATGCTGCCTTTGTTTACGGATACAAATTTTGTAAGCATGGGCATTAAAACCCCAACAAAACACCACCCTACTTCTTGCCCCTCAGTTAAGATGTGCTCTCCCAAGTTGTCATGAAAAGAGTGTGGCAGATATTAGGCTAAATCAGGAACTGGAAGAAGTTTGGGCACAAATTATTGTATAGGCTCCTTTCTATAGTCTTCTCTTCTGTTTGTCTGTGTGGGCTGTTCTCTTGTGATCCTTCCTGTAGTGCTTAATCATGCTGGCTCTTTTCCCATGCTGCTTTTAAGTCAGTAAGTTGTGTGTTAACAACTGCTGGCTTCTTGACTTTCGAAGCTTCGATGAAACTATAAAGTTTTACTCTTTGTTTGAAAGAGTTGGACGACGATGAAGTGCAGGTTGTTAAACTAAATGAAAGTCTATACAAAACTGAAGAGGTTAAACTCATGTTTGTTATGTTTCGTTTGATGTGGATTTAGTTAGGGCTAGCTTTTCCGTGATGGGTATTGAAAAGAATCTGGTATTGCCACATGCAGCATTGCTCAAGCTGATGTTGCACAGTGTCTTCTGTGCTCTACTACCTCCAACTTAAAAAAGGTTAAATGACCCTAAAACCATTGTGGCAAAGGGTGGAAACTGGCAACTAGGTAACACCAGAAGTTTGTTTTTTTCTTTAATCATTCCGATTTTCAGAATAGCAACCACCCTGGAAACAAAGCGGTCTGAACTTGATAGTACTGTTTAAAACCATATGTTTGCCTGATGATCTTCCTGCCTTCTAAGACCTTTTAAGACCCATCCTTCAGCTGTGTCACGGAAATATCAAACTATAGAGCAGAAATAGTTTTTATTCTTATATTTTAATTTCATGTAAGTTGGTGTCTAGTTTGAGGGAAGGGTTCAAAACCTAACACCTCCTAAAAATATGCTTGCTTTGTGAGACTCTTCATTGCGTTGTATTGGGTCCTTATGAATGCTCTTAGAAATTGTTTGCATGCCTCTCCCTTCCCACAACCAATCCAACCAATACATGTGAGCATACTTCAGTGATTTTGATAGCTGCTAAATAGTTCAGAATTGGTTAGGAGAATGATGAGCAATGAATCCTGGTCCTGGCATCCTATGTCCAACATGTGCACAAAATATGGATTCTGCAAAGCCTGCCTTGTCTGAGTGCCCATCAGTCTTTGGTCATGGCCAAAGAACTGCTGTAGCTTAGTTTGGTGCCCCAGTGAGCAACTAGTGTGTAAGGGCATATCTGAGCAAAAGTTCAGGTCCGCTTATTTTCAAGGGACTGGATAATTCTTGTAGAGGTCTGTTGCAAATATTTTTTCTTCTCAGTGTGAGAAGTTGTATACATCTTTTCAAAACAGGCCTTATTTCAATTTAATTTCTACCTCTGTTGTGGCTCTCTGGAATCTTTAACTACCTTACATGCACGTGTGGTTGACACGTATGATCAGTATACATAAGGAGGGAGGGGGAAGCAGTGTTGTGTGGTAAGGGATACTAGTAACCTATGTATCCTGCCTGATAGTTTAACCATGTGAGCTGTGATATATCAACTTTATATTCTGTAGCATGTAACGACTCACCAAGGTTCAACTAGCAGCATGCCTATTTTGCCGTTGAAATGAAAGAACAGTATGTTAGGACTAGAGTCTACTTATAGAATTAAAATTAGCAAGCCATTCAAGAGACTGATATTCTTAGACTGGAATTGTTAGTATAATTGGTGATGATTTTTTTCAAGTACGTGCAACACTGAATAAGATAGATTAGGGATGAAAATTGCCATAGTGAGTTTGCCATAAGAAGGCCTAAAGTGATGCTTATTTCAGAGTTTTAGACTTGGAACCTCTGGAGTTCAAGAGTCTCCAGCTGGTGATAGTGTTGTCAGAGGTGTAAATTCACCAGTGTTACCCAGTTAAATCTCGTTTCTTGCATGAAAATCACACGAGATGTGGTATTTGCTTTATTTCAGGATAACTTGTCTGTGAGCCTTGCTGGGGATCTAGAAAAGCAGTTACAGCAGACATACTCGTACTTGGGGTAGATACTGCAACTACGGCATTTAATGAAAATAAGTGGTACTTTGCTGTTTGCTGCGTGCAGTCTGGAGGATTTTGTCTCTGGGATTGTAGAGGCCTTAAATGCTTGATATGGTTCTGGATCCAACTCGCTGTTACTCTGACTTATCCCATACCCCTCTGTGGGCATCATTGGATATTTCATGGGAAAACGTAGGAAACACTCTAGCAAGTGTATTTGCATGGCTTTGTTTCATCTCAACTGTCTACCTAGTAACTAGAGATCACTTTAGAGTCTAAAGCATGAAGATTTACAACCATTTGGTCATCTCTGCCTAGAGGAACTTGATTTGTGCTCTACATATGCTTATGTATTACCTTTCTGCAGCTTCCAGCCACCTGAATGCTCCATAACATTGGGCTAATCCACAGTCTAACGACATGTTATGTTGGAAAATATTTTAGTGATTTGATTTTTTTTTCTCTTTGTTAATTTGTTTTCTTGTACTGTTGCTGCTTTCCTGCTTTCCAGTCAACACTACTGGTTTTTATGTGTTATGCCTCTTTTTTTGTGTGTGTGTGTTCACTTTGGTCTTTTTAAGCAAACGATTTTCAAGATATTTCTGGTTTTAATTACCTCTTCCTGAACCTCATTTCAGTCAAATGGAACTGGGGAGGAGGTGGGCGTAGTGTATCACTGTCACTTGACAGAGAAATAGTAGATCTGCATTCCAGAGAGAAACTGTAAATGTTAGCAACACATGATAGCAGACTTGACCATTTCTACTGGGAGTCAAATTCAAACGTCCCTTTTTGTCCCTAGATCAAAGGCTTTTATAGAATGTACCTTTGATTTGCAAGGACTGATGAACTCTTCTTGCTAGAGAATATAATTTGGTTTGATAGTTGGCTTAATTTGACTATTTCCATTAAACATACTGAAGACCAAAGGATGAAGAATTTTCTGCTATCCTAGAAGTGTCAAAAACTTTCCAATCAGATACTTAATTTTCAAATTTCTGTACATTCATGTGGGAGAAAGGTGAAATTCATTGATGCGAATAATAAATTGGTTTAGAAAGCTGCTTTGAATTAAAATGTTATACTGAAAGATAGACATTCATTACTAAATCTGCTTATAAACTGCATAGTATGTTACTGTACTCTTCTAGCTTTCTGAAAACGAAGGTTTTGAGTCATACCCATATGAACATATCTTGTTTTGAGAGTACAATGTTACCAGTTATGAACAGTGCTGTCACATTATGCTGTTTGTGGGTTTTTTTTTTGTTTGCTTTTGGTTTTTTTTCCCTCTTACTACTTGTCAGTTTGTGGAAAATCCTTTTTTATTGCAAACTGAAACAAGTGTAATCTCCTTTTCCGTGGTACATATCACATAATATTTGAGCAGCACAGCTATTTTGAGGTGCTCTGTAATTTAAAATGTACTTCACCAGAAGTGTTGATAAGATACAGGTTTGCATACTGTATCTTTTGATTAATAAATGCTTTATGAAGAACTTGCTTATTTTTGCTAGTAATATTTTAAATAATTTTATCACACCTAAAGCTTATTTCAGCAGTAAAAAGAGCACGATTTTTCAGCTAGTGGAACGTGAGTTGAAAAAGGTCAAATGCCTTTATTCATAAATCACTTTGTTACTTAGGAATAATTCATTCAGTGTTTTTTCAGTATAAGTGAAATGGAGAAGACAACCTTTCTTGGCTTCAGAAATGACTGTACTGACAGCTGAGTCTTGAAAAGAAAAATCTCTCCTCTCTCTCCAAACAAAGTGTTTTAATAAACGAAGTTATTGTCTACTGGCATTATTGGACATGTGGTCAGTTGTCATGTTCCTCTGACCAACTGAACAAAGTTTGAACTTCTGTCTAATTGTTCCCCGCTGTTAGGCTACCCTGTCATGATCAAGGCCTCAGCAGGTGGTGGTGGGAAAGGCATGAGAATCGCTTGGGATGATGAAGAGACCAGGTGAGATGCTGTCCAAAAGCTTGCCTTGATGAATACCGCAGTTACTGAAGTCCCATTAAGCCACTGTGAGCTGACAGTTGAGCAGATATGAACTGTTAAACAGAGAAATTGAATATTATTTGGGCTTCTTTTTGTATAGCGAGTGGTGTACTTTGGGAGTTTGCATGTGTGTGTTTAAAATTAATTTTTGCATAAATGTTACCAAACACAGTCCATTAATTTGAGTAAAAAAACCCAACCGCTTCTAGTCCAGCGATATACTGTAAATAACACTTTGCTGTATGCCTTTCAGAATGCTGATGTATTCATTGTCTGCATGTTAGGTAGAATAGTCGCTGGCCCTGATTCTCAAACATTAATGCGTGCCATTAGTTCTGTTAAAGTTGATGAGACTGATTATTCATGTGTGGGAACACATACGGTGTTTCCAGAATGTGCTCTAATAAATTACATACTTAGCATTTAAAATATTTGTCTCAGCAAACTATTGTGCTTTTGCCTGTCTGGAACAATGTTTGTTTAAATGGACAGACATTTTCATGTCTCTTAATGGTTTTCTGAATCCTGAACACTTCAAGGTACTGTGTTACTGACTGGAGAAGCTTTACAGCCACTTCACTGTTGATTTTCTGACAGTGAGTAGTCTGGTTTCAACGCTGTATGTCACTGATTCTACAGAAAAATGTGGTTTGGGATTTTTCAGACTTGTAACAAAAAGCTTATTTGATCCAAAATGAGAACCTTCTAATTGTGTTCCTTTCCCTCCACATGGGGAGAGCAGCACATATGCTGGCATCAACTCAAAGTACAGCTCAGATTTTCATTAGTTTAATTTACTCACCTGCAGGATTTTCCTGTCATAGTTTTCCATTCTATTAATTTTTTTGTCAAACCCTAAAACCAATGAATTACTAGCAGTTAAATTTTGGATTTAAAGAAAACATGAGGTGGAGACTTTTTTTTTACCTTGCTATCTCTAGTCCATTTATATTCAAATTTAAATAGTAAAGTCAAATTTTGCCATTAGAATGAAGATCTAGAATAATCTGTTTTCTTATAAGGATGCTCTCTTCCTACTGCTTAAGAATCCAGATTGCTGCCTTGATCTTGTTCAGGCAGCAATTGCATCTGTTTGGCTTGAAATAAGGCATTCATTAATTTCTTGTTTTGCTCAGAAAGCAGCAAAGGAGCTCGATGAAAGTAACTTCAAAAATTGAAAGCTGGATCTAAAATCACAATTGATAATTTGTTTTGCAGAAAAGTTGTGGTTATTGTTTAGCAGGTCACATTTTAGAGCTGGTTGGTATCAACAGAAGCCAGATAGAGAAGTTTTTGGTGCACTTGCATACAAAATCATTGTAGTTATATTGCTTTGACCCTGTGATATTAATTTGAGATGCTTGCCTTGTTTGTGGAAAGCCTTTGAAATAGCATTCAGCTCTCCATTTGCCAGTGGTGCTTTTATAATAATCCTTCTGGTTATTTATACCGACCTTGTGCTTACAATGTATTTTTATAGAGTAATATGAAAAAAGTGCTAAGAGAAAGAATGCCTAGACTGAGTCACAGATCAACACCAGTTTCTGATCCTGCATCAAGGAGAAATGGTTGCTGTGGGAAGATGAAAGTGAGGTTGAGGACTGAAGACAGCAACAGATTATTTGACATTTACATATGAACTAAAGCATCTGAATTTCTCTTATAGTCTGTCTTGAAAAGTATGTGAGGTTATAAAAAAGTTTGTTGTACATCTCCAACAACTAAGATTGTTCCTTTTTCTGTGTTTGAAGAACACCTGAGTATTTTGAAGGTGACTCAACTTGTTACTGACAAAGCATGCATCTAATAGTTTCAGTATCTCGTGAAAAGATGTTGACCTCATGTATTGTCTTGCTGCATCTGAATCCATGTAGTCCTAAAAAGAAACTAATTTTCAACTATTAACAGACTCTGAGAAGTCAGTATCTCAATGACCTTTTGTATTTCGTGGTTCATAGATGCTAAATGAGTGGGATGAATTGTTGATATTTTAATTTGTAAACTTGCTCTGGCTTTTAATGTGGGATTAATCTCAAATGCTATTTGGGGAGGGGAAAAAAGTGCACCATTTTAAACTAATATTTAAAACATATTTTTTGACTTTCAGGATAGCTGAAAATTTTTCTTGTCTCAACTGGTTATGCATAATATTAAAAGAAAGTTTAAATGTGTTTTGTGGCATGACATGGAAGTAGCCATTGGAAACACCCGTGTGAATGACTTGCCTGCTGCTGTTTCAGAAACTTATTGATGCTTCATCCTTCACATCTGTTAAATATCCCTCGTGGTGAAAATTTTGTTGGATTCTCTAAATATTATGATATTACTCCAGCCATAGCTAAGGTTTCTGTGCCTTTCAATAGTTTTGCCACTGTATTCTAATATTAGAATTTACCACTGTTAGAAAGACTTTGTTTCCTTTCCTTGAAATAGCTCTTCACATGCATGTGAATGCTGTAGCTGTCGTGTTGCTGTCTGCCTCTCTGCCTGAGCAGGGCTGCTGTCGTATTCCTTCAGATGTATTCACATCTTCCTAACTTCCATTTCTGTTGCTTTTTAAAAATTTGCCTTGAGCTGCAGTGTAGAATCTTGTGTACAGTTCGAGTCCCTAACCCACAACTAAAATTAAAATAAGGTTGTCTTTCCTCTAATGTGATCCCTTATTAGTTGTCTTAGTTTGGATACATTGAACTTAGGCTGCCCTTTCATCACACAATAGATACCCATTTGAAGTTGTATTGAAGTTGCTTTCTGAAGAGCAGTTGACGTTGAATTCATGTTTGTAGAATCTTCACAGCCTGAGAAAGCTCTGTTGCTGAGTTAGCTAATCATCCTAACTCAGGTGTTATATGTGCAGAGCCTCTGCTTGCATGCCGGAGTGTCAGGTCTGGAAGTGCTTCACAAATATAGGCAACCTGGAGTTCATTACGAAGTATAACAAATCATGATTGGGATAGGTGTCTGAATATCTAGACATTTTCTGAATATGATTGTAGAGAAGCAGAAGGCTCACTTGCTTTCAGTGTGCTCATAACAGTTGTACGTGTAACTAAGGCTTCAGGCTTCACTGCTTCAAGTGGTCTGCTGACAGCTCTGAAAAGGCATTCATCTGAGGACCCATCCTCACCAAAGAATGGATTTAAATTTTCTGGCCAAGGTTGTGATGGGTTTTTGCACACAAAGATACTTGTTGACTTGTAGGTTCAATACTGGAGGTAATCATGCAGGAACCACTGGCCCTTGTGTTAAACTCCATGGATTGGATTTGCAGATAGAAATTAGGTTTTGTAGTTGTTAATTTCAGCTGCAGATGTGATACGCTAAGTTTGAAGCTTGTACTGAATGGTCTTCTGACACTTCCTTTTTGAAAAATTTGGAGCTTTGTGCTAATTCCACCGCTGCTTGTCATGTCCATTGTGTTGTGTGTCGCCCCGTTCCCCCCCACTATTATTTAAACTTCTGTTACTTTTTCCTAGATATTGGAACTTTGCATGCTTACTGAGTATCTGTTTTGGAAGCTTTCAACTAGGCAACTTCCAGCAGCACATATTTAGAGAGGTGCAAGATTTTTTTTTTTACCTTTTCATTAAACAGGAAAGTAGAAATTGTCCTGTTAATTAAATTTTCTTGGCGCTTATGTCAGTTTCATAAACTTAATTCAAGTATCTGCTCTTGAATTCCAAAAGACCCTTATAATTTCTCTTTTGTGGCCCTGTGTTATCATGCTGTATTTACTGGCACCGTTTGACAGTTGTTGCTCTTTGTTGGGATGGAACAACAGAGTATGTATAGGAATTATCAGCAGGGTTTTTTTTTTCCTAGTCTATAATATTTTTCTGCAGTTTCTCACCTTCCTTCAGAAACATGTTAAAGGTTTTTTCCCTGATGTTGTAATCTTCCAGTGGCTCTGAAGGAAGGAGCAGTGGAACTGGAGTAAATTAAAGTGGAATAATATGTAACAAATCATTCTGAATCCCCCACCTCTGGAGGCAAAGGAAATCGGAAGTGTGCGGTATGAGAGAACAATGCTTTATGAAACTAAACAGCATTCCCCATTACAAGCCTGTACACGGAGTTCTGTTACCTTCCCAAAGCAGTGCATTTGCCTTGTCAGACTGCTTGGCAAAAATGGGAGCGTATGGGTTTGGTCTCCTTGGTCTGGCCTGTACAGGCCTGTGCTGCTGCAGAGCCTTCAGGTGAGGGGAAGGAGCCAGATGCTTCCTCAAATCAATTTCTTTTAAACATGTATTTCCATGCCAGCTACATGTGTAAATATATGTAAAATGTTGTGACTAGATAATTTCAGTTTTTTAACTGAAAGCTGAAGAAATGGATATTGGTTTTGTGTGTAAAATCAAACAATGTTTGAGTATTTATTGGTTACTTAACTTACCAGTCATGGTTTTAGATTTCTACAATCCCTCAATTGTAGAGGGATTCAACTGGTTATCAATCATCTGTTTTTAACTGGATGGCCTCTCTAATTCTGGCCTTGACAAGAAAATACTTATTTTCTGATATTGGAAATGTAAATATTACACAATGACTGCAGTTTTTCATAAGTGCCTGACTGCCTCCAAAGAAAGTGACTGTCTTAAAGCAGCAATGCTGATTTCAGAGCTGAGGTCAGAAAATGAGCATGCCCTATCTCACTTCAGACAGCTGCAAGAAAACTTGTGGCAAGGTCAATAAATACATTTATACCTTTGTGTAACTTATACTTCAGTGTGAATAAATGTACTGTAGGGAGAGAGAGGAACTTCTAAAGATATCCTGCTCTTCCCCTTGTAGAATCCTTCATGTTTCAAGGGACCCAGGGGCATCATCTCATCCATTTTCATCCTTGGAATAGGATCAGCACTGAATTTGAAGCTGGTTGCTTAGAACTGTTCCCAATTGGGTCTTGCAGCATCTCTAAACAGCCTGCCTAGTTCCTCAGTTCTTCTGAGTCATATTTTTCCTTACATCCAGTTGGAAACTCCTCACTTCGGTTTGTGACCACTGTCTCACTTTTTTGCTGCACGCACCCATAAAAGGTTTGGCTCCATTGATTTAGTAAACACCTTGTTAAGTATGAGAAGGCTGCTATTAGATGTCCACTAAAGCTTTGTTATCTTTCAGGTTCATTAAGCCTGGTTGTGCTGGTTCTGGTGTGCTCTCTCTTATTTGAGTGTATCAATGTCTTTGAGTATTAGCAGTGTCTGGAACTGGATGTGGTATTTCAAGTGTGGCATAGCAGGTGCTGAGTAAAGGAGAAAATTGCTGTGGTTAGTTTGCTGGTGGGTGGCAGTTGATGCAGCCTTCAGTCTTCACTACGGTCAGGGGGCGTTGCTCACTTGCATCACAGGCTATTATCTGCCAGGACTTCTAGGTCATCATAAGCAACCAGTCAGTTCCATGGACTGTACTGGTCCAGGGGAGGTTGGGCTGTGCTAGATATAGAACTCTGTGTTTGTTCTTGTGGTCACTCATAAAATGCTTGTCAGCTCATTCCATCAGTCTAGGCCTTTCTGGAAGGCAGCCTTGCCCTTGAGTATTTTGATGACACTGTTTTGGTGTAGTCAACAGACTCTGGTACACTCTATGTCAATTACGAAGAGATGAAACAGGTTCTAGAATAATAGATTCCTGGTGAAATTCCCTTGTACTGTGTTCCAGGTAAATATCAAGCTGCTAACTAAACCCAGTGATCTAGTCAGTTGTTCAACTATCTGGTCTGTGTAGACTGTAACATTCTACCTTCAAAACACCAATGCTGTGAGAGACTACTAAAGACTTTCTAAAGTTGAGTGAGATATGTACTGTTCTCCTGTAATCCACAGGAGTAGTCATAGCAGACAAGTCGATTGGTCAAGCATGATACTGTTGGTAAATTCAGTCTGTTCTCAGTCACTTTTTCATGTGTCTAGAAATAGCTTGCAGAAGATCATGCTCCGTGAATTCCCCAGAATTAGTGAGGATGACGAGCTTGTTTTCCCGATTCTTTCATGCATTTCACAAGTACGTTTGTCATCTTGTCTTCCTCAGGAATATCTCCTGACCTCCAAAGCAGTCTCGCAAAGACATGCGCTTACCTCTTTTAGCATCACATCTGGTCTTACTACATTTTATAGGTTGATTTCTTGAGAGATTCTTGATTTCAGCCTCTTCTACTTGTAATTTATCTTATTCAGCCCATCTAATGTCTGTGTTGAGATGTTCTCTCCAGCATCCATCAAAACCCTCCCAGCTTGCTTGTGGTCTTCTGTGTTGCTTTTCCAACAAATGATGGAAGTTGGTTTTCTGGTAAAATACCTAAACCAACAGATACGGACTCCCCCCCAAACAAAAAAAACTCCAAACCACTAACAAAAAAAAGCCTCTTCCCCTTCCAAAACAACTTACATCTCCCCGAAAACAAAACGCCACACATTCTCAACGTCTTTGAGACTTTGAGCTGCTTAAAGAAGAATTTGTCCACTTCGTCAGCTCAGCACGCGAACTGTTGACAAATTTGGACTGTAGCATTACCTTCACTGGCTTCTTCCTTGATCCAGACCTTCCAGCTCTCACCCTCTTGCCCTTTTCCAAGGAGACATCTTTATGTTTGACCTGCCTTTTCATAAAAAAGAGCAAGCCTGTCCTTCCTGGTGTCTGTTTTAAAGATTGGGCTGTTGTTCGTTGCAGCACTGCAGTTGTGTGAAATGTTTCACCGTGTCAGTTACTGTAAGGATGTTCAGTTCTGTGTCTGCGTGTAGGTTCCAGCTCCTGTTTGTTTCCTTGGCCATGTGGCTTTATGCATGGCTGCTTGAAGTGAACCTCTTGATTTTAATTTATTCTTTCCTTCCCCTTAATGTCTCCAGTTTTAGATTAGTGTACAGCTCCAACCAGCTGTGGAGGCCCTGGTGTTCCCTGTGTGCCTTGGGCATGGGCTGTGGTGGTTTTTCAGCACCCCCTGCTCAAAGCCCAGTTTGGGTCAAGGCATCTGGTGTGTGGCAGGTACTTCTGCAGCTGGGCCTGTGAAGTCACTGGGTGTACTGGTGTGGGGCCATACTGGTCATACAGCTTTCTGGCCCCGTGACAGTGTGTGTAGCTGACTTGGAGTGTGAGTTGTCCTTGCAGCTGACAGCTATGGGTCCATTTTCCAACTGTAGGTTGATACACTGGTTCCCACTGTCAAAACTACATCTACCACCAGCTTCTCCTTATAAGAAGCTACCAAAGGTATCTCCTAAAAAAGCCTCTCTTCCCTGCTGCTGTTTGGGTACAACTCGCATACTGGCCTGGCTGGTGTCCCTGTAACATGGGGTGCCCAGTAGTGGAGGGTCTGTCCTCCCTGCCCCTCAGTCTAGCACAGATGCCTGGCACTGGAAGACTGATGATGGCCATGTCAGTGGGCAGTTAGTATTTGAAGTGCCGAGCAGGCAGAGAGCCCCTGCTCAGGAACCCTCTGAGCACAGTGCCTCTTTGCTTTGAGTCAGAGCATAGAGGTATCAACAATGGCCTTTTTGTATAGGTGAGGTGCATCAGCCTGAGTGATCATGTCTTGTCCAACACTGGAGCACGGTTGGGCTACTGACAGGATGTTTTTTGTATGGTAAGTTGTAGCTGGGCCCAGACAGGGACACTAAGTTCAGATTTCACACTCCCAAGGTCACCTGCACTTCTGGGATTAGCATGGGCTATGAAGGTTTTGGATTTGGTTGCACAAATCGGTGTGTCTTCCTCCCCCTCTGCTCTGCACTAATGAGGCCTCATGTGGACTATTGTGTGCAGTTCTGGGCTCCCTGATTCAGGAAGGACAGGGAGCTACTGGGAAGGGTACAGAAACGGGCTATGAAGGTGATTAAGGGACTAGAACATCTCTTACAAAGTGAGGCTGAGGAACTTCTTAAAGATGTCCCTTCTTACTGCAAGGGGGATTGGACTAGATGACTGTTAAAGGTCCCTTCCAACCCAGTGCATTCTGTGATTGTGTGATTCTATTGCTTGGGACTTTTTAGCTTAGAGAAGAAAAGACTGAGGTGGAATCTTATCATTTATACATATTTGGAGGGTAGGTGTCAGTCTTTTCTCAGTGGTGCCCAGGGACAAGACAAGAGGCAGTGGACATGAACTTGAATATAGGAAGTTCTGTCTGAACATGAGGAGGAACTTCTTTACTGTGATGGTGGCAAAGGCTGCCCAGAGAGGTTGTGGAGTGTCCCTATCTGGGGATAATCAAAACCCACCCAGATGCTGTCCTGTGCAGCCTGTTCTAGGTGATCCTACTTTGGCAGGGGATTTGGACTAAGTAATCTCCAGAGGTCCTCTCCAACCTCAGCCCTTCTGTGATTCCTTGAAACAAGGCTCTGTAGAGCTTCTGCGTGGTGAAAGGATGAAGTTTCCAATGCAAATTATCTTCTAGCCTAAATAGCTTAATTTTTTTTTTCAAATATTTATGAAGAGACTCAGACCCATCTCCATTTGTTTAGTATGATCTCTTTAAGGAAGATGAAGTGTGTTTATGGTAATCTTTATCACTGAACAAGTGCAACTGAACAGATTTGTAAGATACAAACAAGGTCAGAATACCTGAGATATTCATTCCCATTACATATCTAGAATTTTAGAAGATTTACAGATTCATGGGTTAGATAATTAAGCACTTGACTTTTTTTTAACAAGTATTGCAGTTTAGATTTCTAATTAGCACATCCTTCAATGAGAGAAAAATAGTCAATTTTGCATAAAACTGTGTGATAGAATGTTTACGGAAGGAGCTTTTGGTATGGGAGTTAAAAATAGGTCTGAATCTGTTTCAGTAAGCTCAAACACTGTTTATAGGGGCTTGTTACCTCACTTGGTTTTTTCTGAGAGATCAGGTACTGTACAGAATAACAGATTTTGACATCTCTTTGCCTCCTTATTAAGTAATTCAATCTGTTGAAGTTAAATATTAATTCAGGAAAGATTGAGTATAATCTCAAATTCTAGCATATATTACACAATCTTAAAAAAAGATGAAGAAACACCATATATATATATATATATATGCTGTAAATTTGCTGATCTTGTGGTTCCATCATCCCAGTTTCATTTGTGGAATTGAAATAGATGAAAGAGGTGGAAACTTCAACTTGGTTGTGTGTTGTAGTTCTTACTGTGAGCTGCTGTATTTCAGTAATCACTGCCACAGAAATTTACCCCATACTTTCAGTATGTATCAGGGTAGGTGGAACTCAAGTCATATGTTAAGAGAGCTCAGAAAACTTCTGTGGAGCCTTTGGGTCCCTCCATTGTGGTTCATTTCACCCGGAGACAGCTGTATGTGGAGTTTAGAGGTTACGCCCCATAGGAGCAACCTTTTTATAATAAAAAATAAAGTCAATAAGTCTAATATCTTACAATTTAACTAGTTATATGTGTGAAAGAGAAAACAAGTATAGAGTGTGCAGTATAACAATTATATTTTAATGCAGGGAAAATGCTAGTAAATACAGCTGGTATGGTCTGTAATGTAAAATATTGCACTGTTGGGTTAGTGATTGAATTGATGGTCTGCAGTATTGTATCTGCAGTTCTTTGCTCTAATGTGCAGCAAACCTCTGCTGTTCTTGAGAATTAAGAGGGCTGTGTACCTTAAGTAGTGGTGAGCTTTACCTTTACTACTACATATTGAGTATTTTGTAGTTAATGTTTAAAAAAAAGCAATTACTAATGTACAGAAGAAAATGCCAACAAAGAAAATTTATAAAAATAATTGCTGTAAATACTCAGACTTTTTAAACATGCTGAAATTCTCAGTGCTTTGACAATGTAATTTTCTCATCTTTGTAAGAAAAGAAAGAAAAAAGGGATACTCATTAAAGAATCAAATGCAAATGGTAAAACTTGTGTTTTTCATTTTCGTGTTGCCAGATGACTGGACTAAGTGTTCCTTTTTTGTGTGCTTCAGAACTTTATTTAACTTTTAAAATACAAATTATTCTTTTTGTTTTCATTATTCAAGGGAGGGTTTTAGGTTTTCATCTCAAGAAGCTGCTTCAAGTTTTGGTGATGATCGCTTACTGATAGAAAAGTTCATTGATAACCCTCGTCACATAGAGATCCAGGTTTGTATTGTTATTATTATCTCTACTACTATTAACTAAAATTTGTTTGTTAATAAGGTTTGAACTCATAAATTAAAGTTCAAAATGTTCCAAACACTCTGCTAAAAAAGACTAAAAGTCTTGTGTTTTCCTGTGTCTTGGGCCATTGCTCCTACTACATGGCTATCGCGCACAACACAGTCTTCCTGTTTTTATTCTCTAGCCTTTCTTTAACAGGAAGACAATGAACTGTACTTTATTC
>VXBZ01003466.1:152207-167319 GCA_013399135.1 Heliornis fulica
GGTGGCATGTGGAAGAAAAAAAAGTTATAGGCATCTGTCCTGAGGGTTGAAGCTTGAACTCTAGATCCTGATTGCAGTGTTTGAGCACAGCAGAGGATGTAGGAGTTAAGCAGTGCTGTGCTCAACATTTTTCTTGCAAGCTCTAGGTGGTTTTGCCAGTATTTTGCTTCTCTTCTGAAGTATCTAATGCTCCTGGGAAGTCAAGAGGATGTGTGTCCTATTTTGGGTAGTTTGTGGTTCAAAATCAGGTGTATTCTTAACTTCTGGATTGTGAACATTTAGCTTTTATTGGATCTAGTGTTAAGCCAGATGTGCTAATGTAAAGCAAGACTTGTTTGTTTCCAACAGGCTTTTTAACAGAATTATGACTTGAAAATCTATAATGTGTTAGATCTTATGTAGGCAACTAAATTGACTTTGTCAATAGCCTTGAAATAATCTTTCCTGGCAAGAAGTCTGTGGAGTATGTCAATGTTCTCAACAGAAGTATCGTTAATTTTTGCCCAAAATATAAACTCCTAAGTTGTGGTGTATTTTCTTTTACAGTGAGAGCCTGAAGTATTTTGACAGTAGCTCAATAGCTGAATGACACAACAATACATTTGATAGTGAGGATTGATTTATGAGAGAGAAATATTTAACATCTTTTTTCTCTGCCAGAAAACCACAACATGATACTTCCTATATTTTTATTTTGTGTGCACAGGCTAACTTACTGCATATGTGAAATTAAGAAACATTATGTAAAAACTGAAATTTAACCCCCTCAACGTCTTCCCCTTTGAAGCGTCTTGGAAAAGTGTATGTAGGGAATGTTTAGTTTTCAGTATTTATCTTAGGTTACAAGAGATCAGATTACTAGAGCATCTTCTTATGTCTTACAGAATGTTAGGATTTGGAAGGGACCTTGAAAGGTATCTAGTCCAACGCTCCTCTTGCCATGGTTAATAATTTTGGGCTGCCAAGTCTTTGCTTCTCTTTTTGGTGTGCGAATGAGTACACCTTAAACATCTGTCCCTTTCTGTGTTTGGAGATTTGGGAGCTTCAGCAGTTTCCTTCTGACTCTCTTGAGTTGAGTTGGGGGCAGATTTTATGTTGGCTTGATTCCCCCAGGTTTAAAAAGAAAAGAATAATAAAATAATAATAATAAAAAAGTACTGAATTAAAGACTGATTTTACATGGATTGAAAAAATAGTTTTTCCATTAATAATGTATAATTTTATTCATAAGGGTACAATGAATTTTGTTTTTCTTACGCATACACTTTGATAGTACTTTTAACAACATCATAGCATATCATTTTGACATTGTGTTCTAATCAGCTCTAGGACATTGACCTTGGTTCATTTTCAAACTGCTAAATATACAAACAATTTGAGACCAGATGCCGAATATTTATTAATTTAGCAGTAACTTTTAAATAGAACTTTTTTAACAGTCTTATATAGCTCCAAAGCATTGGTACTTAAAATTGTTAAATAAGGGGTTTCCTGTGTCTAGCTATAAAACAATCACTTTGTAAAACATGAGAAAAGACTAAAACAATTAACAGGAAAATAGAGTCCAAATAGACTTTATGCTTGAACTGATTTGAAGTCTTGTTCTCCTGAAATATCTGATATAAAGGGCTTGAGTTTAAAGTAAGAGTACACAAAATGTCTAACTCTTACTTGGCTAAATAGCAACCGCACAACTGGAAGTAGAATTTAGCAGAATCATGGGGGAGAGGTTCCAATACATTAAATTATTTTGGCATATAGATGTACCTAGTACATACTAATGTCATAATTGTCTAATCCCACAAAACAGGACCTTTTCTTTTAGGAATATTTAGGTATTTAGAAAAAAGCTATGGCTGTGGCATGCATTTTTAGTGAGGAATTGTAGTGGAATCTTGTATGATCTCAAAGATGTAATGGTTTCAACATTCTGTAGACGTCTTCTGAAATGTAATTGTTTTATGAAGTGTTTTCTTTAGTTTTTGATAATGCAAGCAGTGGACCCAATGCAAAAGTAAAAGTCTAATACTAGATGTTGCGTATTCTATTTATAATTATGTTTTCTTTTAACATTGGTCAGTATTCATGCATGTGTGTCTTATTTTTTTCTTTGAGCCATATTAACTGATAATGGAAAAAATGTTGTGACGTTCAGGTTGCAGAAATTGAAGACAAGAAATGTCTTGAAGCAAAAGAAAATATTTACTACTTGGTTTAAAAAATATTTTATTATCCCATTCAGAAAAATAGAGAGGAGAAGCACATTCATTTTTATTGAAATAATCTAGGGCTTTTGCATTGGTTTATTTTGGTGAGTCTGAATTCTGTAAAAGGTTGTAGGCACCTAACAGTGAACAGAAGTGCTTGCAAGGAATCATTCTTACAGGACAGCGATTTTTCCATCAAGTACCATGCTATGCCCTAGAGGTACTGTTTAAATATTAACAAAAGAACAGCAACAACAATTTTATTTAAAAAGAATAAATCTCTTGTTCTCCCAAATGAGTTTCTGTAGAGCTCTGTGGTGTTTAGTTCTGGACTGGAGGGGTTAGGACTTGGGTAGGAAGTTGATTTAGATGCTGCTGTGGTGGTATGTGTGGCTTTGGGTTTTATAGTATGGGGTTGTTTTGTTTGTTTTGGTGGTTTTTTTTTTTTTTTGGGTTTTGTTCGGGGTTTTTTTGCCTTTTTTTGTACTGAGTTGCCGTTTACTGAATCCAGCAGCTGGCTGGAGTACCCTTGTGCTGCTGGGCAGGGAAGGAGGCTTCAGGCACGAGCTGTGCTTTAGGAACTCCTGAGGTCGTTGATCTCGTAGAATGCTTTAGAAGAGATTTTTCATCTAGAAAGCACCATAAATTTATGGTAATGCAACAGAATTTTGGAGGAAAAGAAGTCTGATCCTACAGGGTGCAGAGCACTCTGGGTCTGATGCCTCACAGTGAACACGAATTGTCTTCATGTGATCAGTGCCTTGTTTTCAGTCACATCTGCCCAGATTATTTCCGCATCAGCACACACTGGTGTCATGGATTCAGGAATTCTTCTTGTTTAGTGCCATACTAGGTCTGTAGTGCTAAAAGGAATAATAAATAATACAGATTTGTTGTCACAAATGCGAGTAGTTATGGTTGAGTTCCTGCAGTTTGAAGGAGATTGTCTCCTTTTTTTCAGTGTGGAACTGCCTGATTAAAGAATGAAGCATGAATATTGGCACAAGTTCTGCAGATCAGAGCAGAAGTATGGAAAAAAATTGATTAGAAGGAAAATTTTATAAGAAGAATGGGAGCAGGTGTGGTCTGCTATGAAAGAAATTGTTCCAAGAATAAGCGTAGAGTATAATATCATATGATTGGGAGAAGTAGACTTGAATCTTTAAATCTGGTATCCCACTGTTGGAAATGTCTGCATCTTACAGTTGGTTTCATAAAGGGATAGTTTTTTCACTTTTCCTTCCAGTTGCAGAATCAATTGAGAGTTCTGTTATGCCAAACTTGTGTGTTTTCCTAACACATAATTTAGCTGCATCTAGATGCTTGACCACATTTACCTTATCCATGAACTGAAGCTGCAGCCAAGAACTGTAGCTGACACCTGATTTTTGAGAAATTCCTTGAAACTACTGCTTTAATTTCCGTTGAAAGTATTGATGAAGTAGCAAGCTTTATTTTTAATGAGACTGCAAAGTTTCTGAATGTTTTTCTTCTTTGTTAAAGATAGGGTGCCATAGTTTGCTTACTGAGGAAAGTCTGTTAGCCATTGCACCTAAAAACTTCTGTGTGTAAATCAGGAGAAACATTTGGCGTCCTTTGAGGTTTTTCTTTCCTTCATTGACACAAGATATCGCTTAACAGTATGCCTCTGAGTAGTTTCATTATGCAGTACAATTTCAAATGCTTGAAAATGTAGTTTTAATCTCATTTCAGTCTTTCAGTCTTCTGAACTTTTGGGAGGTTCTCAATAATTTTGGTGTCAGTGTTTTGGTTTTTTTTTTCCCATATATAGGGGAAAACAGTTTTAAAATAATCTTGTTTGGAATTTGGAGCAGCATCCAATTAGTATTTCATATACAATTAATTTTCTACACTAGCATTTTTTCTCAACCTTTATTTCTAGGTCATGGGAAAAAAAGTTAACTCAGTGCTACGTAATAGTCAAAAGGCCATATGCATACATCTATATGTTAATAGCAGCATGCTATTGTTTCAGGTATTGGCAGATAAACATGGTAATGCCTTGTGGTTGAATGAGAGAGAGTGCTCCATTCAAAGGAGAAACCAAAAAGTTGTGGAGGAAGCACCAAGGTATGTATACTAGACTGTTGATGCAGCTTCATAGTTACTGAAAGCACTTTTGGAAAGCTGATGATTTTATTTGTTGTACAGGCAAGCAGGTTTTATTCTATTAAAAATGTCAAGGAAAATGTTTAGGTTATATTCATTTTAATGTAATGCAATTTTGGAAGATGTTCTTCAGGGAGTTTTGATCCTAGTCCATGATGTGTTTGTGTAAGAAGAAAAGGTGTTGCAGCATTATGTTTTATTAATTTTATTGTATAAAATGGATATGGGTCTAATCAAATATATGTAGTGTATGGGTTGACTTTCTTGATGTATCTGAGATTAGCTCCTTTTGTTTACAATTAAACATTTGGATTTAAGAGTAAAATAAAATATGGTATAAGCATTTTATCACAGATACAGATATTATACTATATTATAGTAATTGTAAAAGGACCAGATAATACTGTTTATTTCCATTTGAAATGGAATGTCAAGTACTAAATACTCTGTGCCACTTCTAGTACCGTTCATGGTAGCAGACTATAGATGTAGGAGTCCAGTGTCTCAAGCATACTAAATCATCCTTATCATCCACCGATTTCAAATGCTACGAGGGTATGGTCTTACTGTGTTTTCTGTTACATTGCATTCATCGGAGAATACATGTAGAAAAAGGGTCAGAAGGAAGTTCTGATTTCAGAAAACCAGACATAGGTGTATCACTAACCATGCAAAGTCCCAGTGTAATGTGTTCACCAGTGTCATGGTGGAATGGTTTCTGTTATTTTATAGCATGGAACTATGTAACACAACAGGTTAGGATGTGATGAAAAGTATGTAATTCAAATAATAGTTATTTTTAGGCAGCATGTAAGTTAACCTTGGATTGTAATTCTAGGACTGCCATTGTTTACCCACCTAGATTTTAAATGAAAAAGCAAATTTTAAGGCTAGAAACTCACTAATAAAAGCTTAAATAAAAAAGCTGATAAAAGTTTAAATGGCTGTCGTTGCTTCTTGTAGTGCTTATGGAATTATCAGAAGCCTTATGCCTAAAGATTTTACTGTGGTTTTGTTTTTGAAATGTGAAGGCTTCTGGTGCTGATGTAATGTGCATGACCTTAAATGTATACCTAAGGACTTGGGGAAAGTGCCTTAGGACGACACGTGAGGCACTGCTAGGCCTTACTGCCTGCTCGATCTCCATGCCTCTAGTCAATTAAAAGAAGTGATACTGTCTCTCACTAGCCAGCTGTGATGTGTTTTCTGTCAGAAACATCAGCCTTTGTCTTTCTTGGGCTTCTCTGTTGGAGTTGCCATTAACTTTTATCCTTTATTCCTGTAACTCTACCAAAGAGTGTGGGCAAGTCAATAGCTTCCAAAATCAGGCATGAAAACTCATCTTCCATCTTGTTGTTGAATGCTTTAGACCCTGCCAGACTCTTACTGGCAGCTTTGGAAGCCTTATCTGCCTTACAGCCACTTACATGGATTCTGCAACCAACTGCATTTGCAAAGGGTTCAAAGACTGTTGCAGGAAAGTGGGATCACAGAATCACAGAATATTAGCAGCTGGAAGAGACCTTGAAAGATCATCCAGTCCAATGCCCTTGCCCGAGCAGAATCATCTAGACTAGATCATATAGGAACATGTCCAGATTGACCTTGAATGTCTCCAGAGAAGGAGACTCCACAACTTCTCTGGGCAGCCTGTTCCAGTGCTCTGTCACTCTCACAGTGAAAAGGTTCCTCCTTATATTAAGATGGAACCTTCTATGTTTTCAGTTTGGAACCATTTCCCCATGTTCTATCACTGGCCATCACTGAGAATAGCCTGAATCCATCCTCCTGACACTCACCCTTTATATATTTATAAACGTGAATGAGGTCACCCCTCAGTCTCCTCCAAGCTGAAGAGACCCAGCTCCCTCAGCCTGTCCTCTGAAGGAAGGTGTTCCACTCCCTTCATCATCTTGGTGGCCCTGCGCTGGACTTTCTCAAGGAGTTGTATGTCCTCCTGGAACTGAGGTGCCCAGAACTGGACACTATACTCTGGGTGTGGTCTCACCAGGGCATGATGCTAGGTCTGTGAAAGACCAGAGAGACCCTAAAGCCTAAAGTCAGCCCTTCCTGTGTGTGCTGTTTCAGTTAGTCTCATTGATTGAAGTCTCCTGGCAATACCTCTACTTGTACTCGTGTGGAGGAAATACGAAGTCCTCAGTGGTCTGTTCTTTCCTCTGTTTTAAATGGTAGCTGCCATTAAGTGCTCTGAGATTGGTTGAAGCTTTTTTTTCTTTCAGAAAGCCCAGACGATAGCAGTGCTATTCGTCTCTTGATTTACCTTTTCTTCCTATGAAGATGTTTTCCTAAATATCTAGTTTAAAAGCCTGGTTGTTGAGGGCTTTTTTGCTTTGGGAATAATCTCTATGATGCTAAGTCTGCAGCTGTTGAACTTACTTTATGGGATCATTTTGTGTTTGGACATCCAATTTTCCTAGTGTCTTGTAAGAAAAAAATTAATATTCTCTTTGAGGAGAGAGATCTCTTTTGTTCATAGTCAGATGATCTTATTTAAGGAATCCCTGGTGTTTATGGTACTTGGTCCCCGAGTTTCAAATAGCAGATAACAAACTTTGCTTATACCCTTTTAACATAGTTGTCCTACCCTGATCTGAGAAGCACAGACACTAAGATACATCTGATCATCGCTAGGTTTTTAGTTACTGCAGAGTAAAGGTAGTGCTATGCAAAACTTGAGCGATTTACAGTAATTTTATTTGCTTCTCACTTCACACCTTTTTGGAAGACGCTGATAGTGTCTCATTATACCACAGTCTGAAATTTAAACCAATAGCTAACATTTAATAGTCTGTTGTTTCTTAGTTCAGTTTTTGTTCCTTCTCTGCCCAAACCCTTTTTATATCTTCAGAGGCAGTTGCTATGAGACAGTGTACTTGGGCAAGAAAAAATGCAAAGGTGTAGTTCTGTTTTCCTGTCTGCTTGAGTGAGTAATAAGGGATTATTCTCTATGTGGAGGAGCAAGGCCCATAAGTTTATCAGAGAATCCATTAATCTTTCAGGAACAATCTAAAGTAAATGGATCAGTGGAAAGTGAATATACAGGAGCTTTAACTGACTTCCTATTCAATAACTGAAGCTCCAAGGAGTGCTCTTAAGCTTCGTTTCAGTGAGGGCATGTGTCCTAGCTAACCATTCCAGAACCTTTTAGAAGCTTTTTTAAAGCACTTAAACGTTTGCTTCACCATGTGGGTGAAGGAATGTCCAGCTGTTGAGAGGCACGTGGTTAACTGTACTATTTGATGCGCAAAGTTAGAATTTTGGAATGTTATGGAGAAGTGCCACACAAAGGCCCTTCCACTTGCCATTATTATCTAGCCTTAGGCTGGAAAACACCTGTAAGATCAACTATTATACCTAACACTGAAAATCCACCACTAATCCATGTCCCTAAGCATCACATCTACATTTAAATATCTCCAGGGATGGTGACTCAACCACTTTCCAGGCCAATGTGTTCCAGTGCTTTTCAAACTACTTGGTGAAGAAACTTTTCCTCCTATCCAATCTAAACCTCCTATGACTTGTAACCTGAGAGAAGAGGCAGATCCCCAGCTGGCTATCCTCTCCTTTGAGGTAGTTGTGGAGAGAGCTAAGGTTCCCCATGAGCCTTTATTTCCCCATGCTAAACAACATGAGTTCTTTCATCTGCTCTGCATAAGGTGTGCTCTAGACTCTTCTCAAGCTTCATTGCCCTTCTTTGGACATGCTCCAGCACCCTGGTCTCTTATTAGAATCATAGAAATCTTGTAGCAGGGGGGCTCAAAGCTGAATGCAGTATTTGAAGTGTGGTCTCCATCTATCATATCTCAAAACACTGAGCTTCAGGACACTGGGTGTTAAACCTTCTCTACATTTTTAGGCCTTTCCTTGACAAGTAATGATGGAGCAGACTTTCAGAATAAGATGATTCTTGGGACAGTCTCTCAACAGTTCCCCCAAATTTCCCTGAGTTTCATATTGGGCAGAGAATAATTTGATGTATGTGTTTATGTTGGGTTTTTTTTTTTTTCTTCCTGGCTGCATACATTCAGAGTTGAAATTGCCTTGTCCATCTTAGATGTTAGTTTTGTGGTGTCTTTTTAAATTGAAAGATGTACTTTCAGTTCCAGTTCAAAGGACAAAAATATTTGTTTCTTTTTCTGCCTGTCACAGAGAGATCTAAGAGGCAGGAGATTTGAAAAGGAGGTCAGTTTACCAGTAAGTGACTGCGTTAGAATGCAAGCAAAACTGTTTTTGTGACTTTTTTGCGTGCTACATTTGTTAGTTTCTCTCAGGAATATTTCTGTCCTTGAAAGGTGCACAGACAGCAACTTCTTTCACTTTGTCCAACCACTAAGCTCGCTCTGAAAGATCTCAGTATGATACCAAGTACTTCAGGATCATATTCCACATTAGCTGCCAAGGTGCTACTTAAAGCCACTGACTATTTCAATGAATGTATGTAGACAAGAACTTAGCAGAAAGGTATGTTACTGAATTTGACTCCACGTACAAGCTCCCCTTAACATTATACTGCACTCTACATTTCCCCTCACTCTCTCAGAAATTCTTGAAGAATTTGGGGTTAAGAGAAATAGAAGCAGGTTAGGTTTCTGACTGTGTACATGATTTGTATGTGGGCACAGTTTAGATGTGGAGGCAAAACTGTTCTCAAATACTTCAGCGTATTTATGCCTGCAGTGTGGGTAGTGCATATAGATTATCTCAAAGGAGAAAGGCTTTTTGTAGGTAAGTATTTTTTTTAAACAAACAGTATGCCTAACTACTTCCTTAGAGCAGGTAAACTGCCCTTGACATTTAGAAAATGAAGGTGTGATTCTCTCCCAGTGTAGTGGTATCTTCAGAGGAAGGGTAAATGTTATTGACTAATTTGTTTTTTGGTCTAAGTAGAGCAGTAAATTTCCACTGACAATGTAACTATACTTTTCAAAATCTCAACCATAGCTGTGAGTGAAGGTGATGGAGATATTTTGGGAAACATTATCTGGTGAACTAGAAGTGGAGAGGTAGCATCTTGTCTACGCGGTCATCTCTCTGGATGTAGAAACAATGGAACAAACCAACTGTATTTTTACACTGTAACTTTACAATAGCTTGAAGAAGGTCTTATGAGTGAAATGTCAGGTCTGATCTAATTTTTTTTTCTTTTTGGTGCTTTTATCTCGCGAATCCTTTTTATTTTGTGGTCTTCATGCTGCCATAGGAGCTATTTGGTTTAAAGAATAACAGGTGTATGGGTGAGAAAGGTTTCAAGTCAGGTCTGAAATGGTGTGCCATCAAGTGATGCCTAATTAGATTGGATAAGTTATTTCAGTTGTAAAAGGTGCTTTGTTCAAGAAGGGAGAAATAATGTATGAATGGTAAAACAGCTCAGTGGAATAGGAAAACTTTGGCTAATTAACCTAGCTGATTGCAGGGATGATCTAGTTGTTTTAGAGCATAATGCTTAACCACATAGCAGAGATCAAGTTTAGCAGTGTGACACCTCTGTTCCATTCTTTGGCTCCAGCAGGAGGTGAACAGAGAGATCTCAGACCTACATTTAACAAACATAGGGAAGACACCACTGTAATAAAGGGGAGTAGCTACCTTTCATCCATATGAGAAGTAATAATAGTCATTCTAGAAATAGAGTATGAAGCTGACATTAAAAAGGTTCTGTCCTTCATAAGCCACTCCTTGACCTTTCATGATCAAAGCCCTGCAGAAACCCTAAACTGAATTATAGAATGTTGATTTTGTGTAATGTATTTTCCTCTTATTGAGTCAAGATAGGAAATATTATGAAACTCTTCTACATTACCAGTGGCTATTTTTGGAAGGCATGACAGAGTTTTGCACATCTATTTTTTTTTTCCTTTGATCCGGTGTAGGATCTGATAGCTTTCTTGGGATCAGACTTGACTTCCTTTTCCTGTTGTTTGCCAAGAAACTATTTTTTTCCTAAGTTCTGAAAATGCATACCCTACCATCCATCAGAATCTGCCCGTATGGGCATGGGAAGGATGGAGGTGCTAAGTAGCACTCTTCCTTGTGAAGGAAAGGATTTCATTGTCTCCCAGTTTGCTTAGATGTTTCCTCACTTTGTGTCATGTCAAATATGGTTGGTTGTCTTTAGGTCTTTCGTGAGTTTAGGACTTAGTGAAGAACCCCGTAGTAAGTACTGAAAGGATAAGTACTGGTGCAGCTCATGGAGGCACCTGATTGCTCCTCTGAAAAATTAGACTCACTCTTGAGGTCACCTCAGTGAAATACACAACATTTGGTGTTTTTCTTTTAATCAGTAACTTAGTGGTAGGGTAGAAGCTATTTGTTATTTCCTTAACTTGGCTATAATTTTAAGAGCTTTTAAAATGTGTCTGATATAAGTCACAGCAGAAATATAATTGCATTTATAAGCTCGTATAAGATGAACAGCTACACATTGTTGTTCGTTGAAGCTAAGGTATCAGGGTGAGGGGCAGACAACTTCACAACTTTAATGGAAAGCCATAGAAAATTCTGTATCTCTAAACAGTCTGCCTAGGTTAGTCTAGATCTGAATTTGCAGAATAGAGGAAAATAACAAGCAGAATATTTACTGTCCTGAGTCTTTTGATTCTCTGGACCGGTGGATGTGGTATGTTGCTGTCCCAGAATGAGAAGGTTTGGCATTTGGGCAGTGCTCACGATGGATCCCAAGGTGGTAACTGAGCTGCTCTTTGGGTGCCCTTCAGTGTGTCCAGGATTTGAAGGGAGTGAATTGCATTCAACAAACATGAATACTTAGTCTTCAGCTTAAAAGTAAAGCTGAGAGGAAATGTAGGATATGAAGGTTTAAGCCATCATATAGTTGACAGTGTTTTAATTAATTATGAATGCCAAACATTCTTCATTGCAATCTTACATAAGAAACCTGAATAAATACTTCATTAGTTTAAATTCTTTTTATTGCATAGAATATCAGTGAAACAGCCACACTGTTAATTCAGAGTAAGAAAACGAATTCTCTGTAGAAATCGTGTCTTGTATTTTGGCATTCACATTGCTGATGGATGCATTTTTAGTTTTTCTGCAAATGGATATGCCTTCTAAAATTCTGTGGATTTGTATATACTTATTTTCATCTAACTTGCATTATTGGAGATATTAGTGTTCCAACAATGTTGTCTTCACTTATTGTGTATTTCAGTGAACACTGTTATTTATCCTGAATTTTCTGTACATTAGCAGTAATTGCAAAGCATTCCACATATCTTTTTAGGAGCAATATAAATGTAAAGGCATACATTTGACAGTCTTGACATGTTTTCATAACTTAAATAATGATGCTGTCCTCTTCTGGTGGTAATTTATGCGGAAGATGATATATATTTTTTAAACTAAAGAAAAGCATTGTTTCTGTATTGTAGCACTTTTCTAGACCCTGAAACTCGAAGAGCAATGGGAGAACAAGCAGTAGCTCTTGCCAAAGCAGTAAAATATTCCTCTGCTGGAACAGTAGAATTCCTTGTGGACTCCAATAAGAATTTCTACTTCTTGGAAATGAATACTAGACTTCAGGTAAGAAAAATAGCTCTACAGATTCAGAAAACTGTTATTTAAAAAAACAGAACATAACCTCCCTCCATACTTAGGGGTCTGGTCCTGCAAAGACTTATACACGTAACTAACTTAGTGCATGTGAGCGCTTCCCACTGAACTTAAAAGCTCGGCTCGGTTAAATAACCCCGTGTATATGAGACTTTGCAGCAGCGAGCCTTTGCACAGCGCTCCAGTTTGGAGCTTTTCCTCTTTGTTACACTTGACCTAAGGACCTTGCAAGAGGTCACTGTTAAGTGCCCCTGTGAGTTCACAGTAAGTAGCTAGCCACAGTGCTCTGATGCTTTTCCCCACTGGTCCCTGAAGTTTTATTATTTTTTTTTAATACTTTGGTCACTTGCTGAGTTTCTCTAGACGGGTGATTAACGTTGTATGTCTATATCAGCAATAAACCTACTAACAGTCTGGATATGATTGAAATTGACTGGAATGCAACTGTCTAAAAAGCATGTGGACACAGTGTAGGTAGAGTTTTTGTAACAACACATAGTTGTAGATCTTATGTGCAACTGCAAAAGTATAGACAAGCTTTATTTAATGGAAAACACCCTCTTCCTCTTATTTGTCTGTTACAATGCATTTCTGGTCATAACCTTAAGAAAACAGGCACATAACTTAAAGTTATCATTCTTAAAGCAGGAATAAAGACCAATTTGTAAGCAAGTAAATGCCAACACCTTTATCTTCCTTTTCCCACTTTGGTAAATAACGCCACAGACAGAAATGTGGAATCAAGCAATACAGCGGTTAGCTGCTTAATTCTGTTTCAGCTATGTTTTATTAGGAATGTGTCCTGTCTCCTGCTTGTGCATCTGGGAAGCGGTAGAGCATGAAGAGATCCTTGTAACTGACATCTTTGCATGACTTTGTAGAACAGCTGGGTAAATTCATGTTTTGGTAAAGAAGTGAGAGAAGATAATAGAATTGTAGAACAATTTGGGTTGGAAGGGGCCTCAAAGACCATCTAGTTCCAACTGCCATGCCATGGTCAGGGACACCCTCCACCAGACCAGGTTGCCTAAAGCCCCAT
This sequence comes from Heliornis fulica, assembly GCA_013399135.1. Classification (NCBI taxonomy): domain Eukaryota; kingdom Metazoa; phylum Chordata; class Aves; order Gruiformes; family Heliornithidae; genus Heliornis; species Heliornis fulica. The sequence continues at coordinate 165,177 of VXBZ01003466.1, forward strand.
CCAACCTGGCCTTGAACACACCCCTTGTCCTATGACTCTATGGCATTGTAAATAGTCTCCATTCAGGTACTGGAAGGCTTCTGTAAAGTCCCCCCAGAGCCTTCTCTCCTCCAGACTGAACAAGCCCAACTCTCTCAGCCTGCCGTAATAGGAGAGGTGCTCCAGACCCCTGACCATCTTTGTGTCCCTCTTCTGGACTTGCTCTAACAGCTCCATGTCTTTCCTGTGCTGGGGACCCCAGAACTGGATGCAGTACTCCAGATGATGCCTAAAAAGAGCAGAGCAGAGGGGCAGAATCACCTCGCTCAGCCTGCTGGTCACATTGTTTTTGATGCAGACCAGGCTGTGGTTACCTTTCTGGGCTGCAAGCACACACTGATGGCTTACATTGAGCTTTACATCAATCAACACCCCCAGGATGTCCTGGAGGGCTGCTCTCAATCTGTTCCCTGCCCACCCTGTAGTTGTGCTTGGGATTGCCTTGACCCATGTGCAGGACTATGCACTTGGCCGCATATAACTTCATGAGGTTAACATGGGCCTACTTCTCAAGCCTGTCAAGATCCCTCTGGATGGCATCACTTCCCTCCAGCATGTCAGCTGCACCACACAGCTTGGTGTGTGGATTTGGGGTACGAAGGGGGAGTTGAACCCCTTCCTCTTGTGTCAGGGGGAGTTTGCTGGTAACATTTGCTGTGCCTTGCAGTGCTTTTTGGAATTAGTCATGACAGTTACACTTCATGTGCTTTTGCAAGGGTACAGTCTGGTCTACATTAGATTCAGTTAGAGGGGGTGATGGTTGATGGCAGTGTATAGGTCATTAAAATGTTTTGAAGAATTTCTGTCTCTTTGGTCATATTCTTTACGTTTTTCCAATCTTGTAGTTTTTGAGAACACTTTCTAAAGACTTTCTGTGTTCTTGTTCACATAGAAGAAGTCTTACTGCTTTCCACATAACCCACTAGAACTTCAAAACCAATTATGTGCTGCAGTATGTTATTGTCCATCAATTCCTAAATGGAATTGGAATGGTGTATCCTGGGAGTCGATTCTCTCCGTGATTTGTTTTTAAGATGTTGTCTTTGCTGTGTTGTGGTGTCTTCCCCCCTGCAATGTATAGTGGTGTTTAAAGTCCCAAAACTCACACTTGCCTAATTGTAGAGGTCTCCATGTATGCAGTAAGAAAGCTTTCACGATTCCATCCTTAAGAGCTTTAAAGACTCCTTTTGAAATAAAACCTAAGCAGTTTGGCAATCTGCTATAATAGCAGATTCATTCTTTCCAACTCTTAAAGAAATTTGCTAATCTTAAATTACAGTACTTGTGTAGATATTCTCTAATTCCCCTATCCTGACTGTGTGTTGCCTCTAATTAGCATTTCAGATTGAGGCCGGAGAGTAGTAATTTTCTCTGATTCTTCCCCAGGCTTGCTCGATTGATCTGTCACTTCTCCCAGGTCTCAAGCTTTAGTTTCTGTTTAGCTAACAGTTACAAAACTAATATCTTGTTTTTCCTCCCTTCTATTAAGATCCAAACATAGCAACTCTAATGAAGCCTCTCCTTATTTAACTTCAGAACCAGGAGAGACTCTCGATGTCCCTGTGTTGCTTCGCCTTTGCCTTTTGCATCTCCCAGCTGTGAGCAGTGGCTAGCAGGCTCGCTTACCCTGCTTTTGCTGACCATTCTGCATCTGGAAGAACTTCATCTCAGCCATAAATGATGCTTTTAAGGTCTTTGCTACTTTGTGCTGCAGACACAGCTACCTGGCAGCATCATCAGAATGTGTCTGCTAAGTTATATGATTTCCTGTGTCTCTTACAACACTGTGTCAGTTACTAATTAGATCATTGTATCCTTTTTACTCTATAGACCTAGAATATACTGGTGCAAAAGTAACTTTCTGTGCCTGAAGCTTTAGACTTGATATTGAAGGGCTTTTCCAATCCAAGTGATTCTGTGACTGCTGATTTCTCCCCTCCCTCCCTCCCTTTGGTGTCAGATGCTACCACCATTTTTTGTAAATTATTTTGCAGTAATTGAGAGTTGTATTATTATTTGGCTGTCTTTTTGGGGGATCTCTTTGGTAATATAAGGAATGTTTGGGAACTCTTTACTGTATAGTTCTGCAAAAACAGCATAAGTA
>VXBZ01003466.1:228570-261650 GCA_013399135.1 Heliornis fulica
TTTTTTTTGAGAATAGACAGCTGACTTGTATCTGTTGACTCTTGGGCAGAAGTTTTTTAAAGGGTCTAAAGAAGTCAGATATTCTTAGAATCACTGAACAGCAGGACTGTGAGTTGCCTAGCCTTATCTCTGACAGCTGTTTACTCTTAAAGAATCAGAGAATCAATTGAGGCTGGAAAAGACCCTTAAGATGAAATCCAACTATAAACCTGACAGTAAACCATGTCCCTAGGCACCACATCTACATGTCTTTTCAGTATCTCCAGGCACGGTGACTCAACCACTTCCCTGGGCAGCCTGTTCCAAAGATTGGCAACCCTTTTGGTGAAGGCATTTTTCCTTATATCCAACCAACCTCAGCCCTCAGATATTTCCTAAGATGTCCCCTCAGCCTCCTTTTCTTTCTCCAGGCCAAACAACCCCAGTTCCCATAGCTGCTCCTCATGAGACTTGTGCTCTAGATCCTTACCCAGCTTTGTTACCCTTCTTTGAACATGCTCTAGCACGTGGATGGTGTCCTTGTAGTGAGTGGCCTAAATCTGAGTTCGCCTCAACAGTGCATAGTACAGGTACATGTCTTCATAGTACATAGTACATGTCTTCATTGCAGAAACTTCTGGAAGATCTGCTCCATGACTTTTAGTCATGATGTTCATTCACATCTATGCGGCATTCAGAATGAGGGGTTTGGGTTTTTTTTAAAAGGACATTGAAATTAATATTTCATATAAAGAAGACATTGTCTCAGTGACTTGCTGTTTGCTGAAATTTATTGAAATTTCAAGGTAAAAGAGATCATTTTGAGTAGAAACTGGTCATGGTTTAGAGTTATTTTCACTTAAGTGAATTACAGTAGGCAGGCCTGTTTTTTTTTTGTTTTTTTTTTTTTTACAATATTTTTGTTGGCCTAACTGGGGCAAGAAGATGCCTGACTAATATCCTTTTAAATACTAGCTTTACCTCTGCCATGCTTTATTTTACATATACTCATGATGATTGTGAGGATAGAGAGCGGGGGTGCTTTCTGTTCCATGTGGATCATAGGTGCACTATGAAAACGATATGGGGAGGATCAGTCGTTCTGGTCAGCACCTTTGAAAATTTTTTCTTGCAGTAGTACTACCCTTAAGTGTGAAAGAAGGTGGTCATTTTAGTTGTAGTCTTTCTTTTAGAAGGAATTCCAGAAGGTCTTGAATAACTGTTTACTCAGCACCTAATACCTGGCATTGCTCCATGGCTGGGGCACTCACCCCACTTGTGGAATGGTGCTTCAGGAGCAAAGGCCATCTGTGTGTGGTGTTTTACAACAAAACATCTCAGCCAGATTTCAGCCCAATTTAGAACTGAACTGGCACTGGTTTGGATGGGGAGCCCTTCACAGGAGTAGTTGTTGCCAGCCTTTCCACCTTTCTGTTGCAACACTGTATGCCAAGAGCCAGTCTGGTGCTGCCGCTGCAGTGAGGAAGGCGCAGAGTGGCTGCTGGTTGCTCTGGGTATTGCATAGATCCTTTCTCCTGTGAACACAGAAGTCCCATAGATGGACCTCCCCAAACTAGGAGTTTGGTTTAGCACAACTGATTACATGGGTATGTAATATGCAGCTGTGTGCATGCATACGTATTTTTAGACTTCAATGAAATGAAACATCTAGGCTCCCACTTGTGCTTGCTTAGTTAAATTCAATAAAGATAGGTCTTTAAGCCAGGAGAAAGCTTACAGGCAGAGGAGGCCTCAGTATCCTTTCACACTCTTGTCTGTCTATTGTGAGGGCAACTGAATGTACAACCTTGTGTATGGGTCAGTCTTGGATTGTGCTTGCAGGCTGAGCTGCACTGTAAATTGCACTGTGTATCTCTGGGAGGTGCAAACTCTGAGGAAGGATGGTGAGCATATAATGTTATTGCTGCTACTGTATCACTTAACATACTGAAGACAATTTCTGTCTGTAACCGCAGCCCAAGCCTATGTCCCAGTTTAAATAGGACTGCTGAAGAATTCTGATGTCCAGCCCAGTTTAACCAGGCATTATGTGGAGTCTGACGTCAAGTCCTTCCTTATGTTAGTTACTCAAACTAACACCAACATAATTGGGTGGCTGGTTTGGTGAGGGTATGTAGTTTAAGCATAACCTTGTTTTTGTTTCTTTATTTTTTGTAAATTCCTTTATCTTTCAAAAGGTTGCTTGAGATGCCTTTTCTACTTTTCCTGGGCAGGGAAAGCGCCGAAGGATTTTAGCAGTGTGACTGCCATTAGGGTGAGGAGGAGAGTAATATTGCATTGTTGCCATGCAATGTGTTACCCCTCACTGTTAGGTAAGGATTGAGGAGCAGCCCAGATTGAGCTAGAGTGACAGAAGCTTTTGTATTTGGATTCTACCCTATCCAAGCCTGTATATTTGGGGAGAGACAATTCTTTATTTGTTTTTATCTGGAAAATTCATAGAATTGTAGACTCACAGAATAGTTTGGGGTGGAAGTGACCTCAAAAGACCATCTAGTCCCAACCCACTGCCATGGGCAGGGATACCAGGACCAGGAGGCCCAAGACCCCATCCAACGTGGTCTTCAACACTTAACTCCTTAGCTGGTGAAATAAATCACGGTAGGTGGACTTCACTGTGACTAGAGGTCTGTCTCATTTAAACTCAAAGGAATAGTTTATTGAAATTAACCTGCTTTCTAAAGAGCAGATAACTGTTTTTAATACCAGGGTTGTTTAGAGTTGAACTTATTTTTCATTGTTACGGGATAAGTAGCAGAGGACATGTTATTCTTTATTAATAATTTTCTTTTTGCTTGCGTTCTCGTGTGGTTGTGCTGCACAAAAGAGAATGCAGTAAATGCAGCACAATCTAAAAATCTTCTGAATTACTATTCAGACCTTTACAATGGAAAAAGAAAACAATTGCCTTGAATCTTCAAAGGAGAGAAGTCAAAGACTGAGAAAGAGAAATCCTGTTTCTGATCAGGAGGTCTAACGTACCATCAGAAAAAATGGGGAATTCAAAGCCTCCTTTATTAAAATGTTGTTGTTAGAACCATAAGCCTCAATTTTTGAACTTGTGCATTTACTTTTTGCTATTAAATTGGTGTGACACGGGCTCCTTACTTTGTGGGTTGTGTCCCCTTGTGGCTTGTGACAAAGACAGCTAGATCTGCGGTGCAGTTAGATAGCCCAGTGGGAGGGCCACCTTCACATTCCCCTTCAGAAGTTTGCTCCCGCTGCAAACTGTGCGTTGCAGCAGCAGTGTTCGCATCCTGATTTACTTTGTTTACCACTGGGACTCTTCCAACAGTGACTCCTTTCGTTTTTTTCCTTAGCTCTTCTCCTCTCGCCAGCCGAAGCCTCCCCACCTCACAGTGTGCAGTGCTTTGCTCTCTGCGCAGGGAGTGTGAGCAGCGGGCTTCGCTGTGGTTCCCGCTGTTCGCGAGCAGATCATTCGTCAGCATCTCGGGCTCTGGGTCATCCGCGGTTCTCTTCCTTTGTCGGGAGGATCTTAAGGAAACGTGCGATGTTGACTGCTCCTTGCTGCTCTTTATTTTTTGGGAGTTTGAGTTTTTAAACCGACTGGTTTTAACCGCTTTGTTTGTGACCGAGGTCCTCAATGCAAGCTGGCTTCAGTGTCCTTGCTTCCCCAAACTTAAGGACTTTAAAGATAAGTGGTCAAGCGTGAGCAGTACTGTTTGCCTGAGGCAGTGCAGATAAAACCACTAGTTTCTGTGTTTCCAGTAGAGGTTGAAAACTTTTGGAACCTTAACTTGATTTCCCCGCCCCCCTTTTAAAATAGAAGTAGCTCTGTTGTTCTGGAGCCAGCAGCATATATGCTGATACATATTTTGTATAAATTTCAGTGGTTTTCAGAATTTTCGATATCAGGCAGTTGTCCCTGTTGGGACCCTGTCAATAGAACAATAAACATTTGGCAATTAAGAGATTCTGATGACCTGACTTGAGAATTAAAATTCAGCAATTTCACATCTGCTTACTCACGTACCAAGAACTCACCAAAAAAAAAAGCATGTCTTTTATCCTGTTTTACTTTGTTCTTTGTCCTACATAGGAATTGCTAAAAGAATCTTTAAGCTAACTGCTAGTCAGATATATCCATTTAGTTCTTTCGAAGACAGATGGTCGGATTCTGGGCTTTGATTAGTATTCTTATGCTTTTTCCTCTCATCAATGGAGTTAAAGATCTTACAATCAAGATTACTTCTAAAATAGAATTTGAAGGGAGAATAATACCTTCTTTATGTGACTAATGTAAAACAGCAACAGGATGCCCAAAAGCATCCTGCCACCAAACTCTGGAATCTTTTGTTTACTTCAGTTTCAGACAGGAATCTTTTTCATCCTGCCATTTTTTGATTGCTATTCTGGCTGTGAAATGTGTTTATTTTATAATTGATACAAAGACTTGATGCAGTTTTGTTGATGAACGTGGGGTCTGTTTTCTTCTTTACAAAGCTTGAGTGTTCTGCAGAATACCAATGGGCGGAGAGACAGACGCAAATGGGAACCTACATTGAATCACACCAGTTTGGGGCCTCAAAGGCCATCTAGTTCCAACCTCCCTGCCACAGTCAGGGACACCCTCCACGAGACCAGGTTGCCCACAGCCCCATCCAACCTGGCCTTGAACACTGCCAGGGTGGGGGCAGCCACAGCTTCTCTGAGCAGCCTGTGCCAGGACTTCACCACCGTCACAGGGAAGAATTTCTTCCTAACATCTAATCTAAACCCACCCTCCTTCAGCTGAAAGCCATTGCCCCTTGTCCTATCACTCTATGGCCTTGTAAACAGTCTCTCCCCAACTTTCCTATAGCCCCTTCAGGTACTGGAAGGCTTCTGTAAGGTCCCCCCCAGAGCCTTCTCTTCTCCAGGCTTAACAAGCTCAACTCTCTCAGCCTGTCTTCTCAGGAGTGGTGCTCCAGAGCTCTGATCACTTTTGTGACTAAGCAACCCTGGTAGCTGTGTTTTCCTTGCACTGTATTCAACTGACCCATTAAAGTCAGATGTCATCCACCAAGGAAGGTCTAGATACACGTGATGGTGGCTTTGTTGCCTATTCTAGACTTCCACTCCTGGCTTCTCAGAGCCAGTGTGGAGTCTCTTTGCCAATGGTGTGCTGTATGGGAGCTTCTCTCCCTAGCTGATTTGTTAGCAGTTCCTTAGCTGCTGGTGTGTGTAGTACTTTGGTCTTATGGACAGCCATGAACCAACCTTCTCCAATGTAGATGGATTTCATGTAGGTAATATTCTTAAAATGTATAATAAGAATAATATCAAAGAATGTAAGTGGTCTAAGTGAGGGACAAATTAAATACATTGGACTAAATACACAAGAATAAAGTTCTATACATACAATATAATTTTAATTTAAAGAATGGAAGATAAGTAATTATGTGACTATAGTGCAATCTTCTCACTGCTAGAACCCGTGCTCCTTCCTTCAGTACACTTCAGTTTTATTTTTCTTTTATGAATATCACTTCAACTAGACGACTAAAGAACAGGTTGTGTTAGTATCTTTGTGGTAGTGGAGATAGTAGAAAAAGGATGGGTCATCTTGATTTTTGTCTATGTCTCTGCTTTTACAAAAAAGCAATGGATGAATCCGAAGGCTCAAATGATGAATACCGGCAGTAAGTAATTACAATTTACAATATACACAAATAGAGTTATGTTTCTTTTCATTTGAAATTCATTGCTCAGTGTGTAGGTTGAGGACCTAATTTTAGTTCAACAAGGACTTTGTAGCTGTATTTAACACAGTGAACTGCATCCCTGAAAGCTTTTGCAGCACAATGAGTTTTCTGTTTCTTTGCAATCCTCTGGAATCCTCTGTCTTGAGAATATTTTATTGTTGATTTGTGTGATTTTTATGAAAATAATTGTTGTTGTTCTCCTTTTTCATCTTTGAAAACAGTGTTTTCTGGGTTTATTTGTTGTTATGGTTCTTCTGTCTCTGTAGTAGATGCATACCTTCCTGGAGCAATTATCCTCATCTTCTCATCTGTTCAGTTGACAAAGAATTTCCAGATGTTTTCAGTTATAAAGTAGCTTCTTATCATTGAAGTTGTGGTGAATGGAAGTTGTTTATTTTTTTAAAGAAGCGTAAAGTGGAATAGCTCACAAGTTACTTTGAGTAAATGGAAACTTGATATATTTCCACAGGGACCTGTGTAGGTCAAATGCTGAATAAGAAGAGCAGAGAAAGCTTAATTACTTTTTTTTCAGATTGCTACCAGAATAGACTACCATTTTCACAAAATATTCGGTCACTTCCTACATTCAGATTGGGAAGTATGGACATGAATTGTCTATGAAAACTTTGTGAATCTTCTTCAGCCCACTGAGAAATCGATTAATAAATGTTTTTAGTGATTTTTAGGAATAAGCAATTCTTTTTTTCCCTATCTTTTTCCTGAGGAAAATTTATTAGTTATCTGTGTAGGTGGAAAATTGGCCTGTGTACATTTTAATACTTGCAAGAGAAATCCTCTATGGTATAGTACACAAATGAGAGCATAAAAACAAATCTCAGGCATTAGTGTCATTGCTGTTTGAATACATCCTGTATCACAGGCAATGAGTAGATAAGTAGTTATCTGTATGCTTTAATTTAGTTAGAGAATTCATTTATATCTATTATGGTTAAGCTTTGACTTCAAATTAAAATGTAATAAACATTTAATTAGGAGAACTCTGCTGTATTAATTTGCTGTAAATTTTATGACAGAGGTGGGTTGACTTTAAAATTACTTCAGGAAATATCTTCTTTGTTTTGTGAATTGTCTTTGGGGGAGCAAAAAAAGGCTTAAAAAGAAATATCACCCAAAACAGATGCAACTGAAATAAGCAAAGTATCAAGTGTAAAAAGGTGTAGTGTAATGTAAAATCACATGCAGAAAGTGATACAGAAAGTTTCTTTAAGCAAACTTGGTGTGCAGTTCCGTAAACACGAATGGATTGGGATCATAATTCAGTACACAGTAAGTTCTGTTTTGCTGGTAGGCAATGTAGAAAATAATGTTGACCAGCCCTATAAATACAAAATTAATAATCTTAGGAGAATCAATAAAATACCAGAATTATTACTGGCATTTTCATTTCTGGCATGCTTTGGGCATGTAGCATATAACCAGTTGTCCACAGAAAGAAACGGGAGTGTGTAATAAGTGTGAAAAGCAGATATCTGTAAGAATTAAAAAAATAAGGTGTAGTCATTTGAGACACAAATGAGAGCATACTCCCAGGAGCAGTCAGTGAAGTTTTTTCCGGTTAGCCTAATTATAAATATATGTTAATATATATTGGAAGGTTACAGTGTTGTATGTATAGAATAAAATACACTGTTAACCCAATGTCCTATCTTAGTTTGAATGAAGGGAAAGTGCATGTTTAAAGGCACAAGTGGAGGGGGCAAGTGGGTTAGATGATCCTTAGGGATGTAAGCAGAAAACTTTTCCTGCCTTTATCCAAGCGCTGTGCTACTCTGCAGGCAAAATGCAAACACATTCTCTATTGCAGTACATGTGCAGTTGTGCAAACAGAACACAGTGTTACAAAGTTATGTAGGCTGTGTATACTTCGGGAACTGTTGTGCTAATGGTTCTCTACCTATGTTTACTCACTTAATTCAGGTTTGAATCCAGAGGGCTTTCTGTTTGTAGAACAGGGCTTTCTGTTTTGTGTCATGGCATTTTAGTGCATATGCGTTAGCTAGCTCTCCCTGTGCTGAGAGCAGAACTTGTGATTTCCAACCTTGTAAAGCACCACAGCTATCACAGAAGGGTTTGGCTTGGAGGGGACCTCTGGAGATCACCCAGTCTGACCCCCTTGCCAGAGCATGGTCGCCTAGAGCAGGCTGTACAGGGTTGTGTCCAGGCAAGTTTTGAGTAACTCCAGAGAAGGAGGCTCCACAACCTCTCTGGGCAGCCTGTGCCAGTGCTCTGTCACCTTCATAGTGAAAAAGTTTTTCCTTTTGGTGAGATGGAACTTCCTATGTCTCGGGTTGTGCCCATTGCCCCTTGTCCAGTCACCGGGCACCACTGAAAAGAATCGGGCCCCATGGTCTTGACATCCACCCATCAGATATTTATAAGCTTTAATGAAATGGCTCACTGGGCTGTAGTAGAGCTCCTACTTGTCTGAATCTGTGGCTTTACAGATCCTGCATTATTTTCTGTACAGTGACAGATGTACTAGAAGGGTAGAGGCTGTCCCATCGCTGATGGGGTGGGGACAGTTTCTCCTGAGAGACAAGCACTGTGCACTTGAACCCTTCAATCTGAGGAGAGCATTGATCCTTGTGTTCTGACTCTGTGGGCAAGTGCTTTAATTGCTATGTTTTTGTGGCTGCTGACGTGGTGTTTTTTAAATGAATGTGGCCTTGGCCTCAGTATCTTGTTGTGAACTCAGTGTTTCTGGTGTGCGTTTCCACTCTGCTGCATCGAGTCTCTCGGGGAGTTTAGGTGTTGGGACACATTAGGTGAAATGGAGGTAAAAATGCTTAGGGAAATGTAAAGTATAACTGTATAACTTCAAGACCTGTCTGGACACCTACCTGTGTGACCTGCTCTAGGGAACCTGCTTTGGCAGGCGGGTTGGACTCAAGGTCCCTTCCAATCCCTACAATTCCATAATATTTGCATGTATTTGTGTTAGGCATGCTTGTATTCTAAGCAAAAAGAGAAGCATTGGGTATCTGGATTGTGTGGCATGTGTTTTTAAAACACCATACCAGTTTAGTGGTAACTGTGTGTAAGGGACTGGTGTAATGGGGCATTTTTGCTTTGTAAAGAGGTTGTTGGGGCGAGTTTGTGTGTCTCGGTTTAGTTTATTCACACAGTATTCCATAAGCATGTAGAGAAAAGATCTACAAGGTTGAGAACTGAAAATGACATGAGAAGTAATGAATTAATTGTGTAGTTGTAAATATGCTCATCCAGGTGTGCCAAGGCGATGTAATAGCTTGGTTATAGTAGTTTTGGGAGACTTGTAGTAATACCCACACAGGTGGCTTGATGAGATGAAGTTCTGTGGTATGAAAATGGACACTGTGTTCTGCCATGGGTCATGATCCAGTGATTCCAGGAATTCCAATGAACAATAAACCAAATTCTAAATAAAGTGCCTGTCATGATGCAGAGAAGTAATGTATCATTTTGTTTCTTCACAAAGTCATGTTTCTGGTGTAACAGCATTTAATGTGTCCTGCCACCCTTCCAGTCTTCAGGTGCAAGACTCAAGAGTCCTTGGGGCACGGGTGTTGTCTTCTTCACTTGTGTGCTATGCACACTTCAGATCCTGCACCACAATTTTCCCATAATTATTTTCTAGTTTCTAAAAAACCGCTTACACAACCATTGCTTGGATACTTTTCTTTAACATTGATTTTGTGTCCAACAAAACCAGAAAGAAAAAGCCAACCAACTTCATGCCCTGAAAAGAACTCTCCAACCTCCCACCCCCCTTTCTCCCCAAATTTGTAGAAGGAACAGATTAAAAAATGTTGTGAGCTCCTCCTGCTGGTCCAGCAGTGGCAATAGTTACATTTAAAAGCATGCTAATGTGATGTTAAGTATCTGGCTTATTACCACAAAAGCCATAGTTAACTCTGGAGCTCCTGCATGGTGTTTTATCTTTAATTCTGCTCTCTGAGCAAATCTCAGCGCATTTACTGTTCAGCATGACACTCGACTTTGGGATCTCTTGATGCTTTAGCATAGGGGGGAAGTATAAGGTCGTTGCTGCTTTGAGTTGCTTTCTCAGCTTTAAATTTCTTTGCTGCTTTTTTCCCTCTCTTTAATTTAATTTTTAAGTAAGCCAGACTATTAACATTACTTTAATGTAGCTTTTATGGCTTATGAAAAATAATGCTGCTGTAGTGGATAGATGTGTGTCAGCTGTGACTAAATGTTTTGATGTAGTCTTCTCAAAAGATAGACTAGAAGAGCTTTCCTTTGAAATATGTGAAGCAGTTTTAGACACAGCTTCTCAGATGGATCTAATTAGTCTTTCATACGGACTGGATGTCCGTTTGTTGCAGCTGAATTCTCATTTCATTCACCCATAACTAGAAACACCTCGCTTCAAACGTGTTTCTTCAAAGAAAGAAGGGTTTAGGGTTCCATGTTTTACTGCTTTTTGATGTTGGTTTCCCTTTAACTGAGAAGACCTTATGTTTATACAACTGTTATTATTAAGAAAACATAGCTTTGTTCATGAGAGTTCATTTGGTATCAGTGTTGGCTATTGGTGGAAGTCGGAGATATGTGGAATGGATCTTGCTATATGAGACTAGAGGGATAGCTGTACGTCTGGCTATTGAGCTCGTCGTAAGGAAGATTTGAATGCGAGCAGGATGTTCTAATAAAACCAGGGAATCTGGGATGTAGGAGGATGAGAATGAACATCAGAGGTACAAATGATCAGGCTCATCCATGGGTAGCATTCCTACTTGTTATTTGTCTACGGCAGCCATCAGAGGGGCGTAGTACTCCGCGTTTACTGCTCGGCATTTAGGATAAGTTTACGTGGCACGGTTTAGTACAGCACAAAGGAACTGCTGTTGGCTAACCCGTTTTGGGCAGTGCTGCATCAATGCACCCACACTGCTCCTCGTTGAACTAACTTGCTCAGAGCTGGCACGCACATCTCTACGTGACACTGCGTTGTGCCGTGTGGTGACACCTCCACAACAAGAGAGTATCACAGAAGTTGTAGCGGTAAGCGTCTGACTGATCAGTGTAAAATATTCAGTGAAACTCAGATACTGCTATGGTTGATGCTTAAGGAAAACAAGTGGAAGGAAGGCAAGGTGACAGATGCTCTGCCTGTGTCTATTCCCCACTGGCTGCTTTGCAGTCATGATGCTCTTTAGACCAAGGGGAATCAATTTGTAGAAGCTGACTGTTGTGCTGGCTGTGCTTCTCTGCTACCCAGCAATGTAGCTGAGCTGGTTTTGCCTCTGGCAATTGCCATTCACCTCTTCCCTTCTTTAAGAAAGAAAAGGGCAGCTGAAAACAACTAGGTGGCACCTAGGACACATTGGTAGGAGAGGAGAGGGTCTCTCAGATGCTTGAAGAAACCCAAGATCCCTGCAGCACTGGATGCTCAGGTAGCTGCGTAATGTCCTGGGTGGCATGATGGGCTGCGAGCAGTCTGGTGTTAGTGGAACTGACTGGTCTGCAGGGCTGTCTCATGTCCCCGTTACTTGTCCACATCGGTAACTGCAGCAAGCTTGCATGTCTGCTGGGAAACTCACACTGCAATACTTCTTCCTGCCCCTAGCTTCACCTGGTCATTTCTTCTCTTTGCCTCTCACTGTGCCACCCTCTTTTTAAAAATCTTCTGCTTGTCCACAGGCTGCTTCATATTCCTAGTGTGTCCTGACAGAAAGCAGGTCTGGGTCTGCTGTGCAGTCACTCACAGGTTGGCCAGCCCAGCTGCTGGGTGACAACCAAATTGTCCTCATCTGCCCAGGAGCTGAACGGAGGCACGTGTTTTCCATGCATCTTCTCACTCTCATAAAACTTAAAAGGATTTGCATATATATTTGTTTAATGTCTGTGAGTGGTTTCAGAATTTGAGTGTGTGGTGGGAATTTAGAGAAGGGTCTCACAAATGAAGAGTGCATTTTGTTAACCAGCTTTTCCCTTCCAAGATCAGGCTAAAGGTACTGTTACTGAAAGGGTTAAAGAAAGAGCAAGGTTGTTCTGAATGCAAGAGGAAGGAAATTATTTTAAATTATTAAAACCAAATAGCATCACTGTCTGTGGCTCGTATAAAGAATGAAAAAAAGGAGCCTGATTTAAGTAGTCATAACCTACTGCCAGTGGTTTATTTCCTTTTCCAGAGAAAACCTACGGATCTCAAGGATATACAATAAATTGAAATCAACTGGAAACCAGAATAGGCCTATAGCTCCACAATACTAAAGTTATTTCAGGTAATATGGTACGCTCCAGTCTTTATTTCAGAGGTGGTTGTTGCAGTTCCAAAATCACTCAGATTTAAGGAATGCCAGATGTCAAGAGTGTGTTTTGCGGTAGTGTTATCTATGTGACTGAAGGCAGAAGCCCCGCACTGTTCCCGGTGCTCTGTAAGGCAGCTCCGAGTGTTTTCCTGTGGTCGGCGTAGTGATGGGGATGGTTGTCTGTACATTTGCTGTGGAAATGAACTGAGAGGCTGGATGTGAGGGGAGGGTAAGGAAGAGAAGCTTGGTCTTGTGCTGACTCCTACCTCTGCTTCTGCCAAAGTCTTTCAGAGGTGCTAGCCAAATATTTGAAACCATACTTTCTATAAAGGCAATCAGCTTTGTATGGTGTTCACTCTCTGAGTCTCAGACTTCGCACTAGAATCGTGGAGATGCTGAATACTTACAGCTGCCAGGGAAATCAGTGCTGTCCGAACATTTTAAATTACCCAGCAAAGTACTCTGCATTATCAGGTTTCACATGTGTCTTCTATTGAGTAAGGTCTTTTAAAACTGTAATACCTTGATGTCTCACCTCTGCTAGATGGTGTGAGATGATGGGAATGTGAGATAATAAACTGATGTTTCTCTAATGTGAAAGAGTGAAATGCTAAGGGAGACGTGAAAACTGTGATGAAAACAACACTTCTGCCTGTGGACTAAGACTTGAGTAGCATGCAGTAAGCCAACCTGCACAACTGGGAGGCTGGTTTCATTAATGAGTATTGTTTGGTGTATGTGGTCAGAGCATTTGAATATTTTTAAAATATGTGTACGGAGGAGATAGGTAGTGCTTCATATCTCAGATTTTATTAGTTCTTTGTATTTGCATTCATACAAAGTTGTGTCTGAATCTGGCAGCTCTGTGTCTGTGTGAGAGAACCCCCCAATGTTCTTAGGTAAGAGTTCTTACTCCTTTTTTTGTTTGTTTGGTTTTTTTGGGTTTTTTTTGGTTGTTTGTTTTTTCCTCCCTCTTCCGCAGTTTGCTTTGCAATGTAATGCTGATACTCTGAGGATTCATTACCTGGATTGGATCCATTAAGGTCATTGCATGGACAGATTATAATTGCAGTAAGACTGCTGTTTTCTAGGCAGCACAGTAATAGAAACGAACAGTAAAAGCCAAAAATGTGTGTTGTGTTCCAGACTTCATTTCTAAAGGGCAGTCAGGCATTCAAACGTTGTGCCTTCTGCATGTTTGCTTCTTTTTGCTCACTGCTACTGGTGTGTCATTTTTCAAGTGCTGTTCCCAGCGTGTCTCTTTGTTCTGTTCCATTCTTCTGGCTAGTCCTAGTTTCCACCCCTCAGTATTCTTCCCTAGTCCATACTTGTTGTTTAGCCAGTCCGAGTCTCCCCTTTGGACTTCCACGTCACTTTGTGATCAGTCTCAGTTCTCTTCTACAAGACCTTCTCCTGTGTAGCTGGGCCCTGCTCCACAGGCCTCCAGGCTTTCATCCGTGCATTTCATCCTCATTTCCATTTCTCAGGGCCTCAGCACTGTTTCTGCTAGTCCCATTTCTTCTACCTTACTGTTTTTTTTCTGGCTAGTCTATTTTCTAAGATTACTCTGACACTACTTAGGTAGTTCTCTCGCTTCCTTTGTCCTGTGCTTCTAACCCCTTCATCCATAGTCAAGTTCATGGTTTGCAGCTTGCAGGAAGATGGTAGAAGTGTATTCCAGCAGTTTCACTTCCCAGGCCTCTGTTCTAAATCATAAACAAGATGCTTCAGGTTTTCGTAGAAAAGCCAACAGAATGTAATGTGGCCAAAAAGGTATTCTTGTTCTGTGTCAGAAATGGCTGCATATTTCCTTCTGCAATTGCTTCTAAATGACTGTTCAGATAGTCAGAGTTTGTCAGAGTTGTGAAAACTGAAAATACAGTGTGGTGATGGGAGGAATCGGACAACTCTGGCACTACAGCTCTTCCCTTACCCCTCATGCCGTAGCTGCCTGTTTCAGACCCATGCCTTTTGGCAGGCTCTTCCTCTGCTCCTCCTGTGCTCCTTCTGTCTTCTTTCCAACCTTGTCTTTCTGTTGTGGCTGCCCTCTTGTTTCCACCATCTAACCTCTATCAGCTGTTTCCTTTATTGCTGTAATCACTGTATTTTCACACAGTGACCCCTTTGTCACTGTTGGAGCAGCCCAGCTGTTTGATGCTTGCAGACTAGGTTGCATGCAGTTTATCCCATTTTAATTTAGTGCTTTCTCCTAGCTGATGATAGGGAAGGAAGGAAATAGTTTAATGAAAAATGTGTACAATTAAACTGATGTCTTTATTCTGATGATAGTGAGCTTTGCCTATTGTTAGTTTATAACAAACATGTTTTTGAGTAATTCAGGATCTTTTCGTTTTATCATCTGAACTCTCAAAGGAAAGATAAAATGATGGCCAGTCAACATAATAGAATCACAGAATGGTTTGGATTGGAAGCGATGTTTAAAGATCATCTGGTCCAACCTCCCCTGGCATCTTTTATTAGACCAGGTTGCTCAAAGCCCAATCTAATCTAAAACTTCATAGGCAACAAGCAAGAATGAAGACCAATTTCATTAACAGCAAGAAATGAATGGAAGGACAGAGACGGATAATGTAGCCAAAACTCAGGAAACAGAGATCCTGATCATCCTCAGTTTAACAGTTAAACAGACCAAGAACAAAACCAGCCAGAACAGGATGTTCTTGAACAGGACAGCAGCAACTTTTAAGAAAAAATGGAGAAATAGACCCTCTCCCTTATATAATTAATGGATTTTTCCTGGCCTTGGCAAAGGAAAGCCTTCTGAAATAGGAGAGTTAATAGGAACAGAGGGGAAAGTCCAGGGGATGGTCATTGTCAGTTGCAATCAGTCTGTCAGTCTACGCAGCCAAGGTCAGTGGAGAGATCAGATCATGTTGGCCCATTGTGTTGGATACATCTGCAATCCAAACTGAACCAAAGGTGGTTTAAAGTTGCTCAGGCTGACCCTGTGGAGTATGAATACTCATTACTTGGTTTATGTAACTTATGTCCTAAATCCCAATTCACAATATGTGGCTTTGCTTTGTAAAAATGTGCCTGAAACAACTAAAGTACTAAATGGCCTTAAGAATGGATGATTTTAGAAGCATTTAGAAGCACCTATTCTGAGTAGGATCTTTCAAATCTGTTGAACTATTCATATTCCTAACAGAAGCTGTTTCAATAGCTGAGGGTGTGCCCCAGAAAGTTCAACATTAGTAATGCTTTCCAGAATAGGTGGGAAATTATTTTGAAAACGGCAGTAGGAAGTATGTTCGATGTTACACAGAGGTCTGGCATTTCTCAGTCGTTTGGAACTATTAACCTGCTTTACTAGATCTGCCTGGTGCTTTCTGTGAATGTGACATGGGGCTTTCTATTCATCAGCTGGAATTTTATATGGTCTCCGTTATCTTATAAATTTAGCAAGTTCTGGTACAGTTAGCTGGAGAGATTGACTGATGACATCGGAGTATAAATTTTCATTTGGTCTTCTAGATTGTGTTTTATCTCTGTTGCATACTTTCCTAATTACTAGCATATATTAGTACTTAGATTTTTGAAGCATGTGTTACTCATCTTCTCTAGACCGGAATTTAAATCAACGTGGGCTGATGTGTTATTCCTTCAAAATCTGATAATGTTGCATTTTTCTCTCCCTTTTAGGTCTGATTATCTCTTTAAAATATTGAATCAAGAATTGTTATGTGGATCAAAATGTAGTGTGGTAGATTTTCCAGTTAAACTATTGTTGCGGGGTTTTGTTGTTTGGCTTTTTTGGCTTGTTTTGTTAAAGTGGCACTAGCCTGTGTTGCTCTGAACCTGTACCAGTGGTGTTCGTCATCGGCACCAGTGCTGAAGAAAACTCAATGTAAATTTTGAAATTTGGTTTTATCTTTAAGAAATGTCTGAGGAGTAAATAAAAAGCATGGGTTACTTGGGGAACAATAAGATTTAGATACAGCTTCATGACTTGGAATAATCTTTGAGTATATCCCATGTTAAATTTTCTTCTTTTTAAGTACTTGACATTAAAAACCAATCTGTGCAAAGCACGTAGATTAATTAACATCGGGAAGAAGAGATGTCTGAGCCTTTCACCTGTAAGGTACCCTTTATCTCCAGCTGAGTTTGCCAGCCTTTATTGCTATTTGTCATCTTCCTTAACAGCTACCTTGATGATTTTTCCACAGTGCCCTTTACACGTTGAATGACTCTTGTAATGTAATGCTCCTGTGTATTAGTCTGTTACCCTCTCCCACTGAAGGCTTTCAATATTTGGTGTAAGCAGACACATTCATTTAACTGGTGTGTACATCTCCGTAGAAACAATTAGAGGGAGAATTAAGGAAGATGAAATGTCTATTGCCACGTTTAAGGACAGTGTGTGTACAGAGTTAAGACCTGTCTCTTATGATGCTTCACATATAGCTGTTATGTATGAAGAGTTATGTTATGTATGTATGTAAGAATTGTTTAGTTTGGAGAAGAGGAGACTGAGGGGAGACCTTACTGCTCTCTACAACTACCTGAAAGGAAGTTGAGGTGGGGGTTGGTCTCTTCTCCCCAGTAACAGGTGACAGAACTAGAGGAAATGGCCTCAAGCTGCACCAGAGGAAATTTAGGTTAGATATTAGTAAAAACTTCTTTACTGAAAGAGTCATCAAGCATTGGAACAGGCTGCCCAGGGAAGTGGTTGAGTCCCCATCCCTGGAGGTATTTAAAAGACGGGTAGATGCTGCAGTGCTTGAGGATATGGTCTAGCGGTGGACTTGGTGGTGGTAGGTTAATGGTTGGACTGGATGATCTTAACAGTCTCTTCCAACCTTAACAATTCTATGATTCCATAAGAGGGTATTTGTGATTTCTGCTAAAGCCAAAACACGAGGGCCTTACCTGTGAGTGGTCTTTTACCTGGGCTAGTAGCCACCTTGGCTTGCACTGTTCGATTTGAAGGAATGAAATGAGTTATGTAGACAATGACTTCTTTAGTAATTCTTTCCTTACGTGGTGATCATTAGGGCATGATGGAACTGTCTGTTTTCTTTTAAATGTTAAGTCATTGAATTTTTTGTTAATGATAAAGGTAAGTAATTTGCAAGAAAGAAATGGCAGGGATCATTCTGTCTGTGCTGATGCTGTACATTGGTTGTATGATTTTTACATGATATTCCCATGGCAGGAGTGTTGGAACTTGATGGTCTTTAAGGTCCCTTCTAGCCCTAATCATTCTATGATTCTATGATTGTATTTTTATCTATAATCAGTTTGTGTATGTATTGAAGTGCACACTTCTATAAGTGTGTGCATTCTAATTTATCTCATTATTAACGAAGCATAATATGATTACTATCTTTGCATCACATTGTCTTCAGTCGCTCAATCAAGGAGAACTATGATTATTTTTATTTTTTAAAATGTATTTTATTTTTGCGTAATTCTTTCCTTCTTTCCCTGGTTGCACCTTTTGGCCTTTCTAAGGAAATATATTTTGTGTAAACAATCTCTTGGGTGTAGATTACTTTGAGTAATGGACTTAAAATAGCAGGGATAGTCTCCATTTTGGTTCCATGCATCTATGTCTAGGAAGTGTTTGTTGGACAGGTAGTGGTGGTTAGAGTATGTCTTTCTTTCAAAGAGGAGATTTTTGTAGCACTAGGGATAAGACAAACTTTTTTATTCTGGGCTGTGGTTTTTTTGGTTTTGTTTCTGTAAATGTTGCATGACAGGAAATGAGACTTTTATAGATGTGGGCTATTGGCAGCTTAGTTATCAGATCTAACACAATGAAATGCCCTCTTAGGGTCATGGAAAGCTCTGAAATTCTTGTGGTTTTACTGAAACTTGATTATACCTACAGCTTTAGAATTTTGTTATTCAAATGGGTGATGACTGGTTTTATTTGCATAAGAACATACTTAAATGTTCTTTCAGTTGGTTATTGTTTGATGACTTCTAACAGGATTCTGTGATAGCAAGGTCTTTCTCTTCTCCCTGAGAAACTGCTGACTGTCTGGCATTTGCTACTTCATGGATCAGAAGTGCGCTCCTCTTGTAGGAAAAGTACACCTGAGGTTTCTCTCCACATTAACAATCTGATTTTGGTTTTGTTTTTTACACAGAGTGCTTAAACATGCAAGGTCATTTAGGAACTATACTATATTATATACTATATACTACTATACTATACTATACATACTGTAGGAACTATATTGAAAAGTATATACAAAATGCCACCCTTAGTAAAAGCATGCCTGAGATAGAACCTTTTTTTTTCAGTTCTCCACAGATTCCTGAGTGACAATAAAAAGAAAGTCCATTATAATATTTTAAATTGCTTGTACATGGTGTATTTTGCTGTCTCCATGCCAACAGTGAGATCCATCCTCATTGCTGAAAGAGCTCTTCTGTTGGCTAGTGTCTGTCTGCCTAATGTTGGCATCCGTACATCACAACATTTTTTTTGAAGAGGAGTCGATTGCATTAAGAGCGTACAACACAGCAGCAGCATCTATGTAAAAGGCACAGTCGTATCGTTTCCAAAAAGGGCAAATGGTATCTTCTTGTGGAGAGGTCTTTGTGAACTATTCACATGAGAAGCGGGCAGATCTCCCAGGCAAGTGGACTGAGGCGCTGGATTAAGGGGACTTTAACTGTGTTGTGGCTGCATTCAGGATAATCTTAAACCTGTGGAAGCTTGACAAGAGCGAGTGCTCTGTTCCCGGGGGTGCGGAGGGCTGTCAGACTCTCCTGCAAGTGTATTATAACTGTGCAAGTTAGTAGTTACTGACAAAATAAATCTGTTATATTTAATAGAATCATAAAATCTTTAAGGTTGGAAGAGACCTCTAAGATCATCAAGTCCAACCATCAACCCACCACCACCATCTCTACTATAACCATGTCCCAAAGTTCTAATAGGAGATCTAGGAAATGGATTAAAAATGTATTCTTTGACAGTAGGGCCAATATCATCTTCCTCCACTCCTCCATCCCTGTAATTGCTATAATTATGACTACTCAGAAGACCACCCTTGGTCAAACTGAGCAAACTGAATAAAACACAGATTTCATTTTTAGGTGTATAATAATGCCAGATTAACCTCAAAGAAAAAACATCAATAAATAGGTACGTGGTTTGATATTCAGAGTTTGAAATGACATGAAAGTATTATTTCCAAATAGTCTGTTTCCTCAAATGTCAAAGTATCAGTAACAGATGAAATAAAGGGAGTTAAACCAGGATTTGGCTCCATCTTGACATTCTCCTGATTCACAACTAGATTAACTAGGTGAGCAGAGTACTTCAGTCCCTCTATTTTCTGCCTAGTTGAGCCACTTTATTCAGTATTTCTCTGCCTCTGAAGACGTAAGGCTCCTTTCTACGTAACATAATGGTAAGGAGGATTTTGAAAGTTTGAGCTTTATTAACTGAACTAATGCCTTCGGCAAGAGTTAGAGATACAGAATATGTGTCTTTACTGAAGTTGGATTCAGGTTTTATCATTTATAAAACAGTTTTGCTGTCTTTTGTCTGGAAACAAAATGTGTGAAGAAAATATTGGCACATATTTGATATGAAATGTAATACTAATGTATCTATATTATGGTTTGATTTTTGGGTTCCCCCTGCCCCCCCCAAAGTAACAAGTAGTGTAGTGAAAGAGTTAGCGAATTTGAAAAGAGTTCCTTCTTTGTGTTACATTATCTGGCTGCACCAAAGAAAAATGTATGAAATGTTTCCATTGTGAGACAGCTGAAATTCTTTGTATCAGAAAATATCAATGCCCAGGGCATCATTCTTAATGGTATCCAAGTTAATTCAGCCTGAACAATGGGCAGGATAATATTAGAATCTTATAAAGAGATGTGCAGAGCTACAAAATGATCAAACATTGCAATTATTAGCAAACAGAAGATCCATAAACTTAATGCAATAATTGACAGCTTCTTGGATAGAAAGTCTGTCAAACTCCAGGGATTTTGAGGAATTCTTTTAATTAATCATATAATTTGGAATATTAATTTTTCCCAGTCCAACCTGCTATTACTATCATTAGATGACACCTTTGTTGTGATTATAACAAGGAATCTCCCACAGTGAAGATCAGTGCACAGCCAGGTAACAACCACATTGTATATGTATGCTAACAAGCTTTGGTTATTTTCGTAGTCAGTAGGTGCTGTGATGCAAAATACAGGGCTTCTATAGCTATTAAAAAAAATAATCTCAGATTTTAAGCTACCTCTGGGAAAGGGTGAGATTGTTCATTGTAGATGTCACGTCCTACCAGGTGGGCAAACCAGAGAGGTTCAGACCTGTCTGTCCCATCCCAGCAGATGGGTACGCACAGAGGTCACATTTTCTACCTGCCCCTCAAGGGCCAAGTTAACCCTGTCTTAGCTAGTCTCTTTTAACAACCACACCTTTGGAGGATGGAGGCCCTAGTCCCACACCCTGCAGGTGTTTGCAGGATCAAGCCCTCTGTGAGGCAAGAACCAGTCCACAAGATGTTTCCCTGCTGCTGCAGGTTCTGTTATCTTGCAAGACAGGTTTTTTGAGACAAACCCACTCATTCCAGTTCCCATAAAATAATATTTTGGGCAATAGAGAACAGGAGTTATTGGTAAACTGGAATGATGGATGCTGTAGCTCATGGGGTCTGTTTTTGGAGAATAACATGTCTGAGTTCTCTTTTCATGGAAGAATTATTTAGGAACGTGCCAAAAATTTTCAAGGCTGATGAGAAAAGCCATACATAAAATAGATACCTGTTTTGATTTATTGTCATTGTTTTGTAGCAAATAAAAGTATTTGGTGTTAGAATTTTAGCATTTCATTAGGTGCTTAGTTCTTTGACAGTTGGTCTTGTTAATTGTTCTAGGTGTTTTGACCTTTCCTAGATTCTTCACTTGTGAACTGTCAAAGGTGTGTACGTGTGTCAGTCTTCATAGCTGGCAGTAACGAGTATGACTGCTTTGAAAGTTGCTGCAGACAGAAAAGATTTGTTTCCAGGGGTTTCTTAAGAGAAGAAGTAGGGTTTTTTGTCAGCTTCAGTTGTCTGTGCTGAAGGATTTTTTCCTGTTTCTGCTTTTAATATATATTAATAAGCTTAGGGATCCTTAAATTTTCTATTCTACCATACATTGACTAGAAAGACAGTAATCCTTCCAGTTGCCGTCCTCTCCAGTCCTTCCCCAAAGCTTCTCTGTTGAGATGTCTGCAAAAGTCTGAGCCAGGGGTTAGACAACCACCATGCTGCAGACAGTGTTTATTGTACCAAACAGAGCTCGTGCGAAGTCATCGTCTTGTCCCAGCTGATATCAAGTGGTTTGTGCTCATGTTATAGGGAGAGCTTAATTTGTGAGTCAGGAGAGGTGGGTGGGTATGGTCAAGTGCAAAAGCTCCGTTATCATAAAAATAACCCTGGCAGGTTATAAAGAGATGAAGAGACCTA
Organism: Heliornis fulica; assembly: GCA_013399135.1. Lineage (NCBI taxonomy): Eukaryota > Metazoa > Chordata > Aves > Gruiformes > Heliornithidae > Heliornis > Heliornis fulica. The sequence continues at coordinate 250,009 of VXBZ01003466.1, forward strand.
AACCCTATATTTTGGATAATTTTTCCTTAGTGAGTTATTTTTCAGCTTTCCTTAAAGGAGTGTTTGACTGTCCCATGCCAGTCGTCGGAGCAGAGGGAGGACGGTTGAGCTTAGTTCTTTAAAGTTGTCTGGCTCTGCCCTAGTCTTGCGTGACTGTCTGATGATAAGCACCACAAATGATTCACTGTGTGTACTGAAGAACCAGCCTAGGTCTATGGAAGAACTCGGTGTTGTATGGAGATGGTATGTTGATCTTTATTACCCTCCATCAAATCTCAGGATTAACCTTTAATACATATGAGAAAGAACATTTAGCTTAGGTTATATGATCTATAGTAAGTTTATTAAGGTAATAATTTTTGAGGGGTTTTATATATTGCTGTTAAATTATCAACATAAACCCCACACTTGTTCAGAGTTGTTTTAAGAATTACTTGAACTAAATACTATTTTTTTTCTTGGAAGGTAAGTATAGAATGTGTTTACAATACAGCTTGGGATTTTATGGGCTAGAACCAGCTGCTCTACTTCTTGCAGTCCTTCCGCTTCCAAAAGGACCATCCTTTCTGCAGGGGGATAAATAATGCAGGTTAGCTTGTTTCTGTGGGCATTTATTACAGCCACACAGAACTGTTCCCAGAGAGATTTTCTATTTCTTATTTAGCAGCAGTGAAAATTGCAATTATTCTATTTACTTGGCTTGCCACTATGGCAAAGAGGAATTCTTTGGACTGTGAGGAGGAAATGTTTGTTTTCTCTGGCTGCTCCTTGCATATGCTGCTCCAATTATAATTAAATATGAATATTTACCAATAAAATGGAACATTTTTCAAGTTTGGTTAAATTGATTTTTAAGATTCAAGATATAGGCATAAGCAGCCCGTCTTGTGTCTTGTATGATGCTATTCATTATGCAAAACTAATAGAGTAGCGAATCAATAAAATATCACCATGCATGTCAGATTATGCATCAGAACATTATGGCTGTAAATTCTTCATCAGGAAGAATCTGTAGGGGAAAAAAGGAAACAAACAGCTAGATCAAAAGTGATGGGGGGAATTAATGTGGAGAAGATGAAAGAGAAGGAAGCGAACAATAGGGTTGATGTAAGTGGAGGATTAGGTAAAGCAGAAGCAATCATGTTTTATGGGACAGATGAATAGAAATTGAGAATAATTGTTACGGGAGGTGCAAGTAGTGGCAAGTTGAAAATGACATGTCTTTAATGGCTGTATGAAAACTAAGGTTTGTCTGTGATTTGTGCTATCATCCATTTCCAAGAAGTTGCTTCCTAATAACTCTTGTAGTATCATGTGCAGTTCTATCAGTGGCACTCTCAAAAGATTATTGCATTCTTTTTGAAGTCAAAATACCATGCTAGCATCTTTCAGAATTGTTTAAATCTGAATAACAATTTTATTTCAAATATCCGAAGCCAGGCAAATCTTCGTTCACATCTGCTGACCCTTTGCACATGCAACGCTAGGTTAACTAGCTTGCCTGAAGGAGTGTTTATAGATAGAGCTCATTATTTGGTACATCTGATAAACATAGATTGGTTTGAGTGGCAAGACACTTGAAAGACCATCTAGTTCCTCCACCCTGCTGTGGGCAGGGACACCTTCCACCAAACCAGGTTGCCCAAAGCCCCATCCATCCTGACTCTGAACACTGCTAGGCGGGGGGGGATATCCACAACTTCTCTGGGCGACCTGTGCCAGTATCTTACCACTCTCATAGAGAAAAGTTTCTTCCTGTTATCTGATCTAAACCTCCCCTCCTTTGGCTTAAGGCCATTACCTTTTGTAGTGTCATTCCACGGCCTTGGTAACAGTTCCTCCACAGTTTTCCTGTAGGTCCCTTCAGGTACTGGAAAGCTGGTCTCCCTGTAGCCTTCTCCAGGCTGAACAAGCCCAGCTCTCTCAGCCTGTCCACACAGGAGAGGTGCTTCATCCCTCTGACCGTCTTTGTGTTCTTCTTCGGGACTCACAACAACAGCTCCATCTCTTTCTTGTACTGAGGACCCCAGAGCTGGGTGCAGTACTGCAGGTGGTGTCTCTCTAGATCAGAGGAGGGGGAATCATCTTCCTTCACCTGCTGGTCATGGTTGGCTTTCTGGGCTGAAGCACATGTTGCTGAGTCATGTGGAACTTTGCATCAGTTAACACCCTCAAGTTGTCCTCATCTGGGCTGCTCTGAATTGATTCCCCAACCAGCCTGTAGTTGCGATTGATAATGTGCAGTGATGGACAAAATCTCCATTCCATTAATATGCAGTGGAAATTCTGCAGCTCACTCTGAAAGTTCTTAAGATATAGGATAAATTGAATTTATCATCAGGGTAGATTTATATCTGGGTTTAAGCATGCCACATGCTGTTGTCTCTAGGTTGAGGAAAGCCTATCTTCCCAAACTGTCCATAAGGCTGACTCACAGCTCTGTTATGAGGAACCCTTCAGGAAGAATCGGGTGGTGATCTGTTTTCTGGCTGTTCTTTGCTGCATCTCACCTGGAGCAGAGGGTAAAAAGAACCCGAAGTCTGGCTCACAGATCTTAGGGCCATCCCAGTCCCTCACAGAGAAGCAGTAGTGCTGTAAAACATCTGTTTCTGGAGCTTGGGAAAGTGGAGATAAATGAGGAGGGATAGTGCTACATTCTGTCTTGTGTCTCGATCCCACAGCTAGCAGGGGAAGCTCAGACCACTGAGCTGGAGTTGGCATTTGTTCCTAAGGAGAGTTTCTTCCTCGCCATCTTAAGAGTCTTCCCAAATCATCCTTATTTTTCTCCTTAATTCTGTTACAGAGGTCAAGAACCACGATGATTACGCCTCTTGGAGGTTTTCAGGTTATTATTTCTGCCTGTCTTCTGTCTGTCTATAAGTGAAAGCATTGGACATGGTGGTGTCTAGAGGGAAGGAGGTGTGGTATTATGTAGGTTCGTCACTAATAATCTGAACTCTGACCTTTCAGATTTTGGTTGGTTTTCATAACAGCCTACCTTCAGTCCTTGTGCTGTCCTCAATTCATCATCACCGTTTGAATAATGAGGATTGATTTATGGACACACAACTGTAGCAGGCTCTTTATAGTCCTGTGTTTGATTTTTAATTTGTGAAATTAGCTTTGTTAACCCAGTTTTCTAGGTAGGGCCACTGTATAGCAGGGACTGTGATTTCCCAGCTTGGAGATCATGTCCCTTGCCTTGGCTTGGGATTAAGCTAGCTATTGTGGCTTTTTGATGAATCCCAAACTCATTTATCATTAGTTGATGTTTTCTTTTGACTTTCCTGGGGTATTGCCACAATATTTCTAACTTGTTTATTTTTTTAATGGAAGTTTTGTTTTTAAACATGGTATGCTTCTTCATTTTTCATTTTACGTACTGTAGCACTGTGTTCCACTGAACTGTTGACACACTTGCATAGACCTACCCTTAAACTCTTTAAAAATATTAGGACAGTGTTAACATTTTTGATTTGGTGTTGCTTTGTTTCATTGACCATCTCCTGAATTCCTCGCGTGAGCTGCATTGATTCTTTGGGTTTAGATTCAGCCTGCTGAAAGCCATGTTCTCCAAAGACTGCCTTGTGCAGTTACAGTTTTTCTGTGCTGCTTATTGTCCTCTACCTTCTGGTATCTGTTATGCTTCCAGCTACTTCTTTCTGTTGCAGTGTAAATAGTAAATCTTGCTGCTTAGCGAGACACCTATTAATAGAAATTAAAATGATCTGATTGCTCCCCATAGCATGTAACTGGGGGTAAATTCCAATTGTTTCTATAATGTATGTGCGTACTGTCTTTGTTATGTCTGGTTGAATGATTTGGACTGGTTTATTTGGACTTTAAAGAGCAAGGATGCCCCTGGCAGAAAGTTTACTGTAGAAAATAGGAGCAGAATTAGTTCAGGGCCACTGCATTCCTTGCATTGAGCTCTTCTCCTGTCTCAAGAGAAGAACGAACTTCTCTTATGGGAGATTTTCCTGCTCTTTGATTCCCAGCTGGAGCATCTCTGTGCTCTGATGTGGGAACTGTTTTAAATGGCTGGGATGGTGGAGTCTCTATACAATGAGCATACGAAAGTCCCTGTCTGCTACGGTGGATGGTTTTCTTCAGTGTATGTTGGGCTAACTGGGCTCAGGAATTGGACCCTTGTTAGTGGTAGGGAAAAGCAGGAAAATGTTAGTGTCTCTGGGGACTGGCAGGGCTTTGAATATGGAAACATTATGAGCCACAGGTAAACTTTCAACATTTTTCCATCTTTGTAATTTCTCTGATGTTTTGTAGCTAGATTAAAGAATATGAACCGATGGCGATCAGACACAAAGATCATAACTTTTTAGAAAAAGATGACAGAAAAATTAGGTTAATAAATTAACCACAAGAATTATTAATGGATTTTCTGAGCGATCCCAGAATATGTTTAGAGATAGCTCCACAATATGGTTCTATGAAAAATTAGTTTCTTTTGCAAAAACTTCAGAAACAAAGTCTGTGCCTTTCCTGCAGTATTTAAATTGGTGAAGGCAGTAGAAACTGTGGTGTCTGGATGTCCCATTTGCTGTTGCCCGAGAAGCGGATCTCGTGATTGCTTTGTATTCTCTGTGCATTTTCTTCTGATCTAGTATCTAATTGACATTTAATTAATATGTCCAGAACTTCACCGTGTTGCAGTAAATATGCATCTTAACAAGTGGCAATCGCATGTTTTATTTAGGGCAGTATAAAACTTAGTTCTTGTTTGACAACTGTTATAAAGATGTATATTTTTGATATGCCTGGAGTCTGAATATTTATAGGTGATTAAAATAAAGAGGTTGTTTAGCTGGTGCTGACTGCAGTTTTGTAGTTACAGATATCATACTCTCTTCATGAGGTTGCTTTGTTGAGGAAATTATCTTTGTTTAATGCTAAAGGATGTAGGTAATCTGTCTCTAATGCCAAATTATTTCTGGGTGTGCACTTACTTTTCCCCTACATTTACGCAGATTGGAAAACCGAATGTTCCAAACAACTCGTGGAACAGTTTCCATATCAGCTTTTATGTGCTAAAAATGTAATTGAGCTTATGCAACCCAAAACATAAAAGAGAACTCAGATTTAGTTTATATGGTGTTTTTGAAGGGAATATTATTTCTAATTTAACTGGTTCTATTACCAGAGCACATTTGAATTTTCTCTGTTAAAAGTCAGTAGTAAGCTACTATCGCCTGTTTAATTTTAAGTAGCTGGAACCATGAGGAAATACTGAAATCGAAGAGGTGTCTGTTCACAAACAGTAGTTTTATGCCTTTTGAGTGAATTCATGGTAATAAGTTTCTTAACATAAACAATGCAATCCCATTAACTGCTAAGGTAAATAGCATTAGATGTAAACATCTTTTTTTACATTGCGACATGACTTGATTTGTTCTGCTTATGGAAACATTTCAAAACTTTTTAGCATTTCCTCTTTTGTGTAAGTGGCTTATGACTCCTCTGGTATCTCATCTTCTGCCTGCTGTGTCAGCTTTGCATCCTCATCCCTTGTGCACCAGCCTGTGCTCTTCCCTTTCCTATTTATCACTCACCTCTGGAGCACTGACATTCTTACACTCATTTCGTGGCTTACTTTAAAAGCTAGTGGAGGGGTTTCTAAAGAAGGAATGTACCTGCTATTACTCCTGATAATTCCTTACAGTTTGTCCTTTCCCCTGCAAGATGTCTGGTGTATTTTTGTAAAAAATATTATTGTCTTGGTGCTCGTCAGACGTGCCTAAGAGAGGTGATTCAAGTGTGTGATTGTAGAGCAGGGAATGGTGCAAGGGATTTTGCGAGCATCTGGTGATGCTTTTACTTCTGATTACCTTCTTGAAAGTCATCAGTTAAAACTCTTGCTTTGATTTTTGAATTGTTAAACTTGGAAACAAGCCAAATAACGGCAATATGTTTATGGGTATTTTTTATTACACCTGGTCTCCTCTGCCCTAATATTGTGGGGTTTTTTAAATAAATAAATTTTTTTAAGAAATAAAAAAGCATATTTTTCTTTTTGCTGTAAGAAAGAATACATCTCCTACATCCACTATTTTTCTTGTATTTGGGAAACCATATAACTAGTCTAGCTGTTACTCCCCACCCTCCTTCAGCTCACCCCTCAATCCATCCGATGGATTGAGATAGCATATAGAAGCGTTTCTTTTGACTGCTTGATTGAAGGGCACACATTGGGTTGGAGGTGATATCAAAATAGATTTGGTTTTAAAAAGAATCAGGCTTAATTCCATGATACACTTACTGTCCTGAAGCATCTGGGGCAGTTTGGGAGAGATACACAGCAGCAGATATTTTGTATGTAAAGCTTTCAGTTTAAGGGGTGAATAACCTTGGGCTGGGATATCCGAAGGACTAGAGCTGACCTGTATCCTGTTCTGACAGCTGAGAGCAGCAGGTTGGAACTGCTGGATGAAATCCATACCCAGTTGCCCAGTGTACTTTCTTCTTGTCACTATACAATGTCAAATCAAAGACGCCTTTTTTTTTATAAACTGTAGCTTATTCTATCTGTTTACTAATTTGAAGAGAAGATAGCCTTGCTGTTGTGGTTTTAAAGAGAAAAGGGGCAATTTAGATTGGATATTAGGAAAAAATTCTTTACTCTGAGGGTGGTAGATCACTAGAACAGGTTGCCCAGAATGGTGATGGAGGCCCCATCCCTGGAGATATTCAAGGTCAGGCTTGATGGGGCTCTGGGAAACCCAATCTAGTGGAGATGTCCCTGCTTACTGCAGGGGGGTTGGACTAGATGGTCTTTAAAGGTCCCTTACAGCCTGACACATTCTGTGATTCTGTGATTCTATAGTAGTGCAGTGGGAGAAGGAATTCTGTGGCAGACTCTGTCTAGTGTGGGCATCCACCCTAAATAGCTAGGCTGAGGTAGAGTACAACTTCCAAATATAATAAACTGATGCTTTTCTTTCTCATTAGCCATTTTGGATTTAGTTGATTTTTCTTGGATCTCTGTATCAAGTTGTAAGTGGTTTGTGAAATAAAATACTTCTCAATTTATGGACATGGTCCTCCTGATTTCAAATGCTTCTGTAATTGCTGTGTTATGCTTTGTTTAGGTGAGATATGGAAGTCTACCTAATGCATAATTCTCAGTTTAGGAAGGAGACCAGTAGAAACGAATTTCTAATTTTTTTTGTAATGTTGGGGATGTGTGTATGTTAGTCTGCCTGTCATCTTATTAGATAGATACCTGGGTAGTGGTACTGGGAGTTCCTCAATAGCCAGTGTTAATTCCCACCCGTCTGCCAATTAAGAAAACAAAAATTAGAGACTTAAGAATTATGTATTACTTGTCAGTAGCACTTTGGCAGTCAAGTCAGGAATTTATTAATTCCTGACTCTAAGCTTGAGATCCAGCTTCTGGTGATACAGTGATTTAAAAATAAATCTGTTCTTAGCTTGTGTGTTATCCGTATGCATAACTTTCACTAGATGAATCTATGTATTAGATGAATGCTTTAAAACCCCAACCTATTCCAAAGTGTATTCTTTATTGAAAATGGTAGTATGACTTTCAGTCTGTCATTTTTTGTTGTGGCGCTTTGGAATAATAATGCCATTCTACTCTTGGAGAATTTTGAAAGAAGTCAATTGGGAGAGGGCTTGGGGTCCCTGTGTGCCTCTGACGGGAAGAATGGAAACTTGGCAGCTGAAAGTCTCTTAGGAATCAGGCTTGCCTGTGATTTCAGCATATAGCAGGAATTGACTCAGAAGTTACAAAACCAGCGGCACCTACCTTACTGCTATTTATTTTACCAATGTCTTTTAAAACCCCAGCATAGTGCTCTTAATGACCTGAATTTGGTCATTGGTCTCTATTGTAGACCCCTTTCCAAGACAGAAAATGAGAATACTCCCAACACATGATCCTTTTGGCCAAGCAAAATTGGAGTGCAGTGCAGCTGTGGAAGTGCCCTGTACTCCCTGTGGTAGGAGTGATACAGTTCAAACCAGCGACAGCATTTTCTGGCCATCTAGGAGCAGTACCTGCAGCTGAGCTGGAGCGTACTTGACCAGGCAGAGCCAGGGAGGTTGTCTCAGAGCAGCTGGGAAAGGAGAGCAAGGCAGGTTCATTCTGCTTTTCTTCTGCATTGTCCTACAACAGTGATCACCCATATTCTCCAAACCAGCCGTGGTTTTTGTTTGAAGCTGTTAGCAGGAAACTTCAGTGGGTTTTCATAGCTGATTTACTTTCTTGCTGTTTCTTTAACTGCTTTTTTTTTGTTTTGTTATTGCCTTCCTTTTTAAAAACTAAACAAAACACTTCAGTGGTCTCAGGCAGGTTACAGATATGAAATGTCATCTAAGTAATGTCTCCACAAATAGAATGAAGTAGTAAAACAAAGCATTTGCCGTGGTGGAGTGGGTTTTTTTGCTGAGTACAGCCTCTCTGTGGGTTTTATGGAGAGGATTGCTTCCCTGGTGAATGCCTGAAGGAAGGCCTTGCTCATTGGAGGTGATGAACGCCCCATTGCTTCTCTCTTGTGTTTTGATTCTGTTGTTGTAAAGCTGAGCTGCTGATGCCTCTTATGTGCTCCTCTCCTCGGTATCTAGGCCAGTGTGCTCCCATTTCTAAAGTGAGATAGACCAAAGGAACTCGTGGTAATTTGCATCTATATGTGGTACTTTCAGGAAAAGAGAGATAATTTCAATGTGTGCACATGTGTTTGCTTTAGTAGTTATGGGCTAGTTGCTGCTCTTGTGATCAAGGAGTGCCCATTCTACGGATGTGCTTAATACTTTGAAAACTTGAAAGAAATGATGGCACCCCACACAATGTCAAAACGTGCATTTGAAGTAAAAGCCCAGCGATTCAGATCTTCTGGTCTTGTTCGTAGCAGGTAAAAGGCTGCCTTGATGACATTTGGAGCAAATGAATTTCTCTCCTGCGGTCATGCACTGAATAAATTGCTTGATCTAGTTTGGTACAAAAGGACATGATCTATAAATAGTTAACAGAGCTTTCTTCAGGACAAGTGATCTATAGACTGGAACTCTCTCTTGGGGTCTTTTTTAAAAGTAAGTGGTGATATGAACAAAAGGAAAGTTTGTTTAAAAAAAAAAAAGGCCTTTTTTAATGAGATTGAAACTCACTTATTTTAACTTCCTTTTGAAAGCATCTGGCCAACCACTTCAAAAAGTCCAAAAAGTTAACCTTATAGTCACACAAAAAAAGAGAAGAAAAAAGGTCAATCCGTTAATCTGACGTGAGTATATTGTCAATAACTACAAGTTGAAAATGCAAGCTAAAGCAACCACTTAATTTGAATCAGAGAAATTGCTGTCATACAAGCATCAGTGAATTCAGGTTTTATTTGAAAGCCACTGATCAGGCTTGTCTTTATGATATTGTTGCGAGTTGGTTGATGCGCTGCACTCGTGGCTACAGGGTCTCTCTGACCTATTTGCACTTTTGTGCCTTTCTGTGGCAGCTAACCTCGCAGTTCTTAGACCATCGCTAATTATGATAAGCAAAACTTAAGATATTTTAGTGTGCTAAAGGAGGCATCCAAGTTTCTTCATGCAGCATACTCAAAAACTCAAAAAATAGTTATCTATGGAAAGAAAAGGAAGGAGGGTCCATTATTATGACATTTTCACCTTTTCATTCTTTTTTCATTGAGATGAGACCAGCCATCTTGAAAAGCGATGTCAACGTGGGTTTCCCTGAAAAAGCCTGTATGACCCATGCATATTAAATTGGGTTTTAGTGGCAGTGTTGCTTGCAGGCCAGGGTAGTGATGGTGGCAAAGGGACTGGCATGTGTTGCTGACATGAATGTTAATCTTCAGCTAGGTGTTAGTTTGTGTATGCACCACTATTAGAACAAGGACCAGGGCCAGCATGTCTTGTGTGCAAACATGATAGGGCAGGATTTGAGAAGCAGAGGTGTGACTGTGAGTGCTTGGCAGCCCGTAGGTTCTTTCACCAGTGAGAAGACCATCTGTGTTTATAGATTTGCCATGGGTTTTGGAAGAACAAATTGTTCAGTGCCTACAGAGAAGCTGAAAACCAGGTATCCAGACTGAAATCATTCAGGCTGGTGAAGGCTACTTATCGGATCAATTTAAAAGAAAAAACAAAAAAAACACAAACCCATTAAAACAGAATGATGGGAGCATGTTGCAGTCACCCTGATCTGTGCAAGGAAGTAGGCTAAGACTTCCTTAAACAACTGGGGAAAGTCTCTGTGTTGCAGAACATGATCCTCATAGTGGGGACCGTGATATCTTCAGGAAGGACATCATGATAGGATGCAAGGATGGAGATTTATGAAGGGCATTTAGAATACCTGGCAAATACCATCCAGAGAACAGGAGAAAAAGCATATATGAGAAGGAGCTTAACTAATGAGAACTGTCCACATGGAAAATCTTTACAGGTTACTTTGCATTTATGGATGACAACACGTGAAGTACTATCTGGTTAATACTATTTTGTAATGTGGCAAATATGACTTCCTTTTTATTCAAGGTACTTGAAGACTATGCGAGGGTTGGAGAAAATTACATAGCAAGACCCAGTAATTGCCAAGGCAGCTCTGCAAAAGACCCCAAGTCCTTACAGACTTGAGCTGGCTGGTAATTCCCATGGTATCTTGAATGTCTCTTCCAACCCGTGATTCCATGATTCTAAGGGACTGCAAAAGGCGGGGGAGGATAGCTTTGGCACACAACAGTTTTCATTTGCCTTTTCCATTCTGTGGGCTTCTCCATTAGCTGGGCAGGAAATTAGATTGGAATTTCACAAATTCTGTGAAAACTGGGAACCAAAAGCTGCTTTGTCCAACTCAATTTGCCTCAATCTGAGATCTCTGCAGACTCTTACTGAATACTCCTACCTACACTTGGATCCTCAATTGCCACACTGTGCTACGAGTCCTCTGCCCAGGCCCTCTTCCCCACAAGGGCAATGCTTATGCTTAACCTGACTCAAAAATTAAAAGAATCTCTTTGCTATTTTGGCACGGGTGGTGGTGTTCTGCAGTAATGGAGGCGAAGAGGCATTTTTGCTAGACTTTTCCCAGGGAAGAGGACATCTTCAAGACTACACAAAGCATGACTACACAAAGCATGTGTACTACCCCATGGTTATACCTTCGATGCTTGCTATCGTCATTCATAGAATCATAGAATTTTAAGGCTGGAAATGACCCCTAAGATCATCCAGTCCAACCATTAACCTACCGCCACCAAGTCTACCCTTAGACCATGTCCTCAAGCACTGCATCTACCCGTCTTTAAAACATCTCCAGGGATGGGGATTCAACCACCTCCCTGGGTAGACCGTTCCAATGCTTGATGACTCTTTCAGTAAAGAAGTTCTTCCTAATATCTAACCTAAGTTTTCCCTGGCACAACTTGAGCCCATTACCTCGAGTTCTGTCGCCTGTTACTAGGGAGAAGAGACCAACCCCCACCTCAACCTCCTTTCAGGTAGTTGTAGAGAGCAATAAGGTCTCCCCTCAGTCTCCTCTTTTCCAAACTAAACAACCCCAGATCCCTCAGCTGCTCCTCGTAGGGCCTGTTCTCCAGACCCTTCACCATCCTCATTGCCCTTCTCTGGACACGCTCCAGAACCTCAACATCCTTCTT
>VXBZ01003466.1:262513-316467 GCA_013399135.1 Heliornis fulica
GACTGCCACTTCTTCGACTGCTGGGACTTCGTTCTGTGTCCTATCTCCATCTCCCAGCTCAGGGGCATGAAAACCTTGATGGTCTGACGGTTCAAGACTGAGGCAAAGAAGACATTCAGTACCTCAGCCTTCTCCTCATCCTTAGTGGCCAAATTTCCTTCTGCATCCAACAAAGGAGGGAGATTTTCCTTGGCCCTTCTTTTGCTGCCTATATATTTGTAAAAGCCTTTTTTGTTATCCCTGACAGAGGTGGCCAGTTTAAGTTCTAGTTGGGCCTCCGCCTTTCTGATCTTCATCCTGCATAACCTCACAGCGTCCCTGTAGTCTTCCTGGGTAACCTGCCCCTTCTTCCAAAGGTGGTAGGTTCTCCTTTTCCTCCTAAGCTCCAGCCAAAGTTCTCTGCTCAGAATGATTCCTTGCAGAATGATTGTAAGGTTTCAGTTTGTACAGGTCTTTCTGCCTCCAGGATGTGCCTTAGATTTACAGCTTAATTAATGCTAGCTGAAGGGATTGGAGTCTATGATGCTGAATATTCATAAATCTGTGAATAGTAATGTCCGTTTTCCCAAAAGGTAACATCTTCATGGGCAGCTGTCTTCATCAGAGAAAGATTTCAGCAAGGCAGGTCTGCAGAGGGTGACTTTTCATTTGGTTGGTTTGATCGACTAGAGAAAGCCATTAATTCTGCTACAGCAAGAATTAATGGCTTTCTCTAAGGGATGTAAGGAACCCGGGTCAGGGTGGCATTAACCAAGTAGTTAGGGCTAGGAGTCAAACCAAAAGCACCTAGTTAAACACAATGCTAGGAGGCAAAATTGGAACCCATGGATTAAGTCAGTAGACTTGAGTTAGTCAGACCCCAGGCTGGCATGAGGAACCTCAGGCATAATGTTTTGAAGCATCAGGCAGGAAACAACTGCTGGAGCTGCCCTCCAGTGTCCTGGAAAACCACCTTCATTTCCAGGAGAAAAGAAGTGACATGTGCCAGATGTATGCGAGACACTGCATTAGTAAATTAACAGGGCTATAACACTCAGGCTTGTGCTGCCTCCTTTAATTGCCTGACATGCATGTAGAATGCCAAATGATGTTCTCCGAAGGAAACTGAATGCAGATTATGCTCCGCAGCTCTTCGCACTATTGGTTAGCTGGTACCCATCATGCTGAACATCGGGAACTCAGTCCACGAGAGGTGAAGGGGCTGCTACTTGTGTAGTTCAGGTGCACGCCAGCGCAAGTCTGCAAAGTTGTGACAGTAGAGGAAGCTGTTGACCTTTTTCTAGCATCGTGTCTTGGACTTGTCATTCTTCTTTCAGAGACCTCATTTACAAAACCTTTTGAATTGGAAATAATTGTAAAGGAGGACTGCAGGTGCTTTTATCTTTTATGCCCTTACTCAGGGACAAACCTATTTAAAAAAAAAAGAAAAATTCCACCACCACCACGCCACATTGCTGTAGTGTAGCAATGGTTCAAAGAACTAAAGTTACATTGAGTAATTCCCACCCCCCCCCAATAACACGTGTGCACACACATGCATAGGTGTGCGCCCACTTGAAATTGAGTAGTTGAGAATAAAGCTAGACAATATATGGCAGTGGAGTAAAGCATGATGTGAGGGGTTTGTCTGGGATCTCCTCCCTACAGTTTGAGTGTTTGTGTCCATTAAGTGATGATTCAATGCTGGCTGTCTTACAACCACAGAAATAAAATAAAGTAGAAAATAGTCAATGTAACTTTTCATTGGTCTTCCCTGCATTGCCCCTCACCCCCTTCCACCNAAGTAACATGCTCACTACATGACAAATCTCTTCTGCTCAGTCCTTGTTCATTTCCTCTGATACCTTGACCTCCTGGCTTTATCAACGACCTGCTGGAGCAGAGAGAGCCAATTTCCTCGTGATCTTCTTGGCATCACATCAGCTTCCCCATCTGCACGTAGTGTGGTCTGAGCCCCAAGTGAAAGCAGCTAAGAGCTTGTAGCTCTGTTCTGTGAGAAGACTGGGGCAGTCCAGTGTGGTATGTGTTAGTTCAAGTAACACTTCTCTCCTGCAACCCCTGCCCTTTATTCTTTCTTGAACGAGGTAGACAGTAGAGGTAATAAATTGTCTGCTGGTTTTTCTATTGCATGTAAACGGCTGTAGTGTTCTTAGAGCGCCATGATTTATTCAGACCTACCATCTCACTGCTTGTGTCACTTCTTTCAGGCTGGTTTCCACCAGAATTTTTTTTATATTAATGTAATCTGGAATCAGTGATGGCTTGACTCTTACAGACCATGTGAGGGATTTTAAACAAGATATTTACCTCTGTGACACACCTAAACTGAGTTTGTGGAGGTATCAGTTTTCATTGTGCCACAGCAGTGCCCTCCACTAGGGCTGTAGGTACCAGTTACAGATTTTCTGCGAGGCTGTGTGTAAATCCCTCAGTGCAACAAGCACGGTGTACAGTTGAAGTCTGATGGCCAGTAGCCTGGTGTACTTTCATACCATTTCCCCTGCTTCCCTGGAGAAATGCGGTAAGTGATGTTTTCAGACCCAGGCTCCAATGCAGACAGTCTTTCATAGCCATAGCGACAGACAGCTCTTTAAATGACTACTGTACCAAAGTTGGGTTGGTAATCACAGGGACATGAGAAGGATTTGCTTTTCTCTGTTTGGAAAGGTCTGTTTCAGATGTTTCTGCTGTTCTCAATAAAGATAGTATTTGCTGATTCAGGTTTGCTGTGACAGGGCTGAGTTTGCTGGTGTGTCCCAGCTGCTTCGCTGGGCTCTGGCAATGCAAACCAGCTGCAGGTCTGGTTTAACTCAAGCCAGGTTTATGACTGGCTTGCATCACTGGAGCAGCGTAAAGTACCTGAAGCATGCCAGCTAATCTGGCCTATTGGTGAACCATTATAAATGAGTTGTTTTTCTTCGTGTTCTTTGCATGTAACTTTATTTAAAGTTAAAACCCATGGAAATTGGGGAGATCATATCGCTAAAAGACAGGTTTTGTGTTCTAAGATAAAGTCTGTAGAGTTAGAGGGTTTTTTGTAAGCCAGTTTTTCCTCTTAGCTGAAATGAAATTATCAAATTACACATCGCATCTCTGCACTTGTCTGTTATAGATTTCTTTTAAGTGACACTAAGATTACGGTTGCCTGTTCTTATTATAAGATGAAATAATCATTAGTCTGGGATCTAAAAGAGCAGGCTTTATAAGTTTTATTTTGCAAAGTATGGGCTCATCTTTTATTCCACATGCAGTAATTTACCTCTAGTTTGCTGAGAATATATGTGGTATTTGTGTCATTATCAATATTGGCTGTAACTTACTGATTGAATATATTTAGTAGATTTTGAGAGAGGAAGAAAATAAGCCAACCGTGATTTTTCTTCTCTTTATAGAAAAATTTATAGCTGAAATAATTTATCTACCTTGATTAGCATGATGAGTGTTCAAAACATGCCACAAACATAAATCAATAATTATGTTGTTCTTTGTATAGCAAGATTTTTTCAGCTCTAACCGTGTCGAATGTGTGATAGGTGTTTTTAGCAGATAGTATTATGCAATAGAAGAATAATAGTGTCATTACAGCTACTCCATGTGTATCCACACTTTTTCAGAACTCATGATTTTTTTGCTCTTCACATAGAAATATTGTATAAAAATAATGGTATTATTATTTTTAATTTCTTTCTGGATAACTGTGTTGGCATTTGAATCAGAAATTGCATTCCTCTAATCATCTGTATATGGGAAGAAAACATGACAGAATTTGCAAAGTTTTTCTGGACTTGGAGGCAAAACACTGAAGAATTAATTACCGACTCATATTAATTAAGATAACAATGCAAAACCCTTCATTAGAAGCATAGGAAAAGTTCTTCCTTGGTCCTTGGAGAGAATATTATATGCAAGCCCTGTTGTGTGGGTTGCAAGGTGTCACTGGAATTTATATGCATTACTTGTCTAATTGCAGTAAATGTAGCATGTCCAGATAGGTTTAAAAGTTGGATGGCTGTTTGTTACTTGCTGGAAATCACTTGAAACCTTGCTACTCAGAGGCAGCTGTTCACAGGTCCTTCACCTCTCCCCAGAGATAGCTGGAAGACACTGTTGTTGGACCCTGTCTTTTATGGCAGAAGCAGTAAACATGACAGGTTGTTTGGGAGCCATCTGTTTTAAAATGGTTGCTGCTTTGTATGCAGTAATGAACTTGAGATCAGTTTTCTGTCTGTCTTCATAGTAACAGCCTTGTTTGGTGTCACAACAGGTGGAAGTTGATGGGATGAAACTAAACGTGACCAGCGAGTGGAACCTGGCTTCACCCTTATTGTCTGTCACCATTGATGGCACTCAGAGGACTATACAGGTAAACTCACCAATGCTTCGTTTCTAGAGCTGGGAAGTCTTTGAGTATACAGATAATACTGATATGTGGGGATCTAAACTTACTGCATCATAAAAAATTACATTACATTGTGTAAATAAAATCGTCTTTCTACTTCGAATGCATCCTGAGCTTCAGTGGAGTGAGCTCGTCTCAGACTTTGAACACCTTTCATTTAAAGAGAAGTTGTTTATTTTAGCCAGGAACACAGCCTAGTTTCTAGGATCTCTTTAATTAATGGCTGTGAGGACATGCAGTTCCTTATTCGCTTAAAGAACATGTTGCTGTTTACAAAAAGGTAGGGTCCTGCTGTAAAACAATTCTCTCCCTCATGTTTTGTTTGTGTAGTTTTTCCTCTTTTGGGCCTTTGTAGATTGAAAGTCACAGGACAGTGCATCTCCTATGTGATGTGTTTTTATATAACTTTTTTGAAATATGGTAAGTTCACAACCTGAAAAGAAGGATGTAGCAATCATCCCAAATCTATGTATTTCTAAGAAAAGAGGTCTAAAAAGATTAATACACATTGTCCTTTCTGACCAATAATGTGTTCAAAACGAACTCCAAACAAAAGGGTGTGCCTATTTTAACTGCATATTTTCTGAAGGCAGTGCCTGGCAGGAGTCATATACTTGTTGAAAAATCTTTCATTTGGAAATATCTATTGATCCTGGAACTAGTGAAAGGAAACAAACAAAAACCAACAAAAAAGCGCCCCCCCCCCCAAAAATAAAACCCCAACCAAAAAACCCAACCACAAACCCACAAACTTTTGGAGATTTTTTAAAGTATTTTTGTACATTTACAAAATAAACAAAGTTTTGGAGGTTTATCAGTGGTACAGTGGTCAGATTTCGGATAATTTACGCTGAAATATGTGAATTTTTTTTTCCATGTTCATCTCTGGTAAATTACCATCTCTGGTAAATGGAAATGTTGTTTTTGCTGTGACAGAATTTAAAATACCACAACTTGAAGGTAAATAATACCGTATCTTTCAAGGGTAGTATTGGCTGAGAGTGAAGTTTTCATAATGTGCCCAACTACGTTCTGGACTTCAGTTTTGTAGATTTCTTGGGAGGTTGATGCCAGCCTTGGGGCTTGTATATATCTAAAATAATTTTGTGGTCTAGAGTGTATTTTTATATTTCAATACTGGTTCATTTTGCTGTTATTTTGCAATGGATAGATTATCTGATTAGAAAACAGTACTGACATATGAACACATAAAATCTGTTAAGGAGTAAAGCATTATATTTAGAACATATAATCAATTGTATGTATTGCAAACTATATAATAACTACATAACTGGATACAGGACTCAATATACTACTAGCAGTAGTGACCAATGAAGTGCAAGTGTAATATTTCAACTGGCACATAAAATTAGAATCAAAATTAATGATCATGAGCTCTGAACATACTTTCTTCTAGGAGCTTAGCCAGCAGTAGTGCGGCTTGCAATCCCTGAGTATGACCAAGCTGTATGAAATACTGCTGGGCTCGCCACAGTGGCAAGCAGTGAGCTGGCTGCTTGGTATCTGTTCAGCAGAATGTGGAATAAGCACATACGTTTTTTCTCAGATGTTATCTATAAGTCTTTGCTTTTAGCAAAGAAAACCAGTAGCTTGAAAAGTTATTAATCTTTCAGTGTATGTATGTAAATTTATGGGAACCTTAAACTTGACCTCTGATAGCCGCTCACTGGAATCTAAATTGGTTTTTTGGTTATATATTTCTGTTGGCTTGCCCCGCTGCAAGAACCAAATTAGACAAGTGTATTCCTGTAGGTCAATTTGTCTCCAAAAGCAATTGACCTCTGAGTCTTGAAGTATCTTCTTTCAGCAAGACTTAGCCCTAGAGCCATTTAAGCAACAAATATGGATGAATCGAATAATTCCAGCTGTGTTTTATTAATTTTCAGCCAATCTAATTTTTCTTCATAGTTGGTTTCATTCTTCTAAATTTGCTCAACCAAATACAGTCTTTGTGAACATTATATTTCTTTGAAGGTTTGATTTATGCACCTTCAGCTCGATCCTGCAGTCTGGCCCCAATCCAGCAAAGCACTTAAGCACAGAAGCAGGAAATAAATAATTTTAAAATGTTTTGGTTTAAAATGTATTTATGTAAATTATAGTCTAGACATTCAAATTGTTGCATATCTGTCGCACATTTAAAAATAAGTAATTAAGCATGCTCCTGTATTTCCAGTCCTCTGCTGAAGGCTCAGTGCCTATGAGAGCAAAGCAGACACCAGCTCTGCCACAGAGCTAAGAAGGCCCATAAGTTTAAAAAAAAAGAGCTTCTCTAAGACTATTTCTGGGGTATGGGACCTAGGAATATGTCTGAGTGCCTGAGGAGAGGTAGATGCCCTGGTCGCAGTCTGTCTAGGGCTTTTCAGGGCACAACTAGGATGAGTGGCAGCCCCCCCCCCCGCTTTTGTTTCCTTTGCAAGGAAGCCCATCTGTGTGCAGCAGATGGGCGCTGCGGAGCGCCTGGCCAGGTCCCCAGATGATGGAGGGACCAGAACCCTGGGGTGTATGCTGCAGGTCCATGTGGCTGCAACGTATGGGGGCTCCAAAATCTTTCCTTTGGAAATCTGTAGGAAGCTATAGAAGATGATGGACCGGTGAAAACTTGGGCCTGTTTGAATGAGATTTCTGAGATTACAGCCCCCGGAATGAGGGTGTGGGCAGACCCGGTAGCGTTTCTTGAAACACTCAGATTCCCTTATGGTTTGTTGTGGTGGTGTTTTGAGTAACTCCTCAGCTACTTCCAGTTTCTCAGCATTTTGTCCGCTCATGATTAGACTCTACCTCTCGTTTGGAGAAGCTGAATTTAACACAGTGTGAAGTGTATTTTTTTGTTCACCAAGCAAACAAAATTTTTTGTATTCAGAAATACTTTGCCAAAATGTTTTTCCCTACCCGTTTCCAAAGGTGCGAGTGGCTGAGAATCTGATTTAGGCCTGAATACGGAAACTGCCTTTGCTGGAAGTCTGAGAAGTAACTCAGTTACTTACGGGCAGGTGATTACAAATGTCTTCCTGAGAACTCGTTTTAGAAGGGATTGGCTGTTAGTAATTCAAAATGCTTATTTAAAATGCATTTATCTGTAAACCATGATTTGAATGTGATGTAGCCTTTCAGGCAGTATTTAGAGTGAAAATAAATGGCGTGCTTAATGATTTCTGTGAGGAGCAAGTGGAGAAGAGAAGGTTGGTTGAGTGGTGGAAAAGAACTTCATAAGCTCCACTGGAGCTGGAAGAGCAAGGGGGAGTTCAAAATGGTATCCTGGAAAGTAATGACAGTGGGAAGAAAGGTAGCAGGCATATTTGGGAACAATGAGGGCATTCTTATCCCTCTCCCTCTGTTCCATGTAGAGAGTGAGCCCTGTGCCTGCACAAGATGTTTTCTGTGACTTTTCTCTCCCTGTGTGTATGAACTGGGGAGAGAGTGGTAGGAGAGAAGAAAATAAGCTGACTTTCCTATAGAGCTGGATGTCTTGTTTTGTTCCCTCACATGAACTGGAATCCAAGGGGGTCTCAAGAAAAAATAGTGAATTTGTGAAGTGGACTTGAATCTGCCAGTGGACTTGAACCCGACTTTAAGCTTGTCCTTACTACAGTCAGGTTGCAAGTAGGTGCCTTCTACTGTGCCACTGTGCAGTAAGATCAGGTATCTGATGAGAGAGTGGGTGTACTAAGGAAAAAAACCAACACCACATAGAAGACCCTTGAGCTCTCTTTGCCTTGGCACCCCTTGTGTTTGGGCAAGTTCTCAAAAACCACTTCACGGACCATTCAGATTCTGAGACGGCTCTATGGCAACATCACATGGACAAATTTTGCAAATTCCTTAGTGCTATTAAATGCTCTGCTATAATTGATGCCATCATCGAGTATTCAGCTCATCCTTATATACCGTTTACTTGCAGACAGTTTCCTATAGCAAAAGGATTCCGAGCCAGAACAAATTGTCGGTATCTTTGGCCAACACTTTTGTACCTCTTTGTCATATCGTGCGCACCCAGCCTTTCCACTGGCATATTGTCAGCCCACACTGGTTTCACAGCCCTGCTGCCGTGCTGTAATGAAACCTCCCACCCTCTGAAGGTAATGCAGGCATTCTGCCTGGAGCCTGGGAAACTCTTGGTGGCTTTTGGCAGCTTCAGCAAAGCAATTTTACCACAGCACTGGTGATGCCTTGTCCTTGTAGTTCCTGGCTTTCAGAGGATTGGTCTCTGCTGAAGCTCTGTAGGACACAGAACTCAGTTGGACAAGGTCCTGAGCAGCTCCGTATTACTTTGACGTTAGCCTGGCTTTGACAAGGAATGTGACTACCTGATTTCCAGAGGTCCCTTACAGCCCAACTGTTCTGTGACTCTGTTGAGCATCCCACACGCTACAGTAAAAAGGTCTTTATCAGTCACAGCAAGGTGTAATTAAGAGAGTAATGGTGTTATTAAACAAGAATATGGTCCTGTAAAGCTGCACTCATCAATCTTAAGCTTCAAGTGGTTTTGTGAATAAAATAAAGATTTATCAGTGGAGTTCTTTCTACTTAGTGTTACAGGGAATTCAGCGATAGCATCGCTTATTACTTTTTGATTTAATTTATTTATTGCATCAACAATTGCAGCAGGAGGAGTATATTCTACATCCCAGGATATGACAAATTTAAGTGTTTCTCTGATACAATGTTTCTTTTGATTATTATTTTGGTTTATAAGAACAGAAATGAAAATGCTGTAGGTTATGAAGCCTTTGTTCCTGGGAAATGTCTGACATTCTGGGAAATGTCTGACAGGAGAACAAAGCCTATGCCCAAGTATTCATTTCCTTCAACCCTGTGGAGACTTTTTTCAAGCATACGTGATATTTTTTTATTTTATTTTACAAAAATTACCTTATTTTTTACTGTTTTGAGATCTTGGATGTAATCTGTGATAATGTTTACCATTACTTCAGCACACTCATTTTCTAAAACCTGAAAATTATTTTGGGAAGCTTATCGGGCAGTGTATGTGAAGACAGCTCACAGCCTGTTCTTTTAGTGCTGTGCAATTACTTGCACACACATGCTGTTGTCATTTACCCAGGATCTCGCTATTATTTTTTCTATGTGCTCTCTAGAAGAGGACCACACAACAATTTGCATATGTGTTAGATATTTGCAGGTACTATATTCAGATTGCTTTGGGCCTGTAGTGATTACAGTCTGGGCGGAGAGTGGCTCCAGAGCAGCCCTGAGGAGAAGGACTTGGGAGTACTGGTGGATGAGAGACTCAACATGAGCTGACAATGTGCTGTTGCGGCCCAGAAGGCCAACCACATCCTGGGCTACATCAAGAGAAGCGTGGCCAGCAGGTCAAAGGAGGTGATTCTCCCCTTCTACTCTGCCCTCGTGAGACCTCACCTGGAGTACTGTGTCCAGTTCTGGAACCCCCAACACAAGAAGGACATGGACCAGTTGGAGAGGGTCCAGAGGAGGGCCACAAAGATGATAAAGGGGCTGGAGCACCTTTCCTACGAGTACAGGCTGAGAGAGTTGGGGCTGTTCAGCCTGGAGAAGAGGAGGCTCCGGGGAGACCTTATAGCAGTCTTCCAGTACCTCAAGGGGGCCTACAAGAAAGATGGGGAGAGGCTTGTTCAGTAGGGCCTGTTGTGAAAGGACAAGGGGTAATGGTTTCAAAATGGAGGGAGATTTAGATTGGCTATTAGAAAAAAGTTCTTTACTGTGAGAGTGGTGGAGCACTGGAACAGGTTGCCCAGGGAGGTGGTGGATGCTCCATCCCTGGAGACGTTCAAGGCCAGGTTGGATGAGGCCCTGAGCAACCTGATCTAGTTGGGGGTGTCTCTGCTTCTTGCAGGGGGGTTGGACTAGATGACCTCTGGGAGTCCCTTCCAACTCTAATAGTAGATATTTATATATCTATAGATAGATATTTTTCAATTTTTTAAATCATTCATTTTGAAAATGAGCCCTGAATACATGGTTGCCTGTGACAGCAGCATGCCCCAGCTTCTGAGTCAGGTATTCTTTACTTTTATACCAGAGTATTTGAATTAATGTCTGCTTTAAATAGCAAGTACCTGAATCTCACAAGTGGTCTGCAGTCTGTGTGAAATCAGTTTAACTCAAGGCTGACACCACACTTTTGTCTGTGGTTTGAATGTAGAATGTGTGAAGGGGAAGGGAAGAAAAGATCATGAAAATACAGGTTATTGCTGACTCTCTTAATTGAGCAGCAGAAGCAAAAACCACATAGCACCATGTCACTCTTACACACCACCCTTACTGATTCTTTCATGGAAATGTGGAAATGTTATTTTCTTTTCAGTTGAGGAGAAATGAGTGATCAACTGCTCTGCCCAATCTATCCCTCTGGAATTTATTGTCCACTTTTCAGAGAGGTCTCTCACAATAAAGCTCTATCTACAAACAGCATACTTCTCCCTTTCTTTAACATAATGGGATTAGTAATATCCTGTGCTACTCAAGGGGTTAATCAAATCATGTTGGTTGTCACTGTATCTTATGCCATATTTTTTTCCAAAAGGACCTATAAATTTTAATGACAGATAATATTGAAGATGAAGCAAGAAAAGACCAAAGCAATGTATTCTGTTGATAACAGACATTATAATTTTATGATACCTAAATCTTGAAAGACAAGGAATGGTTCTCTTGAATATGGTGTCACATTCAGTGAGCAAAGGGGAAGGAAGAGGAGAGACATCAAAGAGCGAGTGAGAAAGGACTGTGGATCCTGCAAAGAATCTGTCTCAGATTCTTTACCAGACCTACATTACATTACCAGACCTACAATTACATGGCAGCGTATTACCTGCACACAGCCTCCCTACAAGACCAAAACATATTACAGCATGTCAAACCAAGGGTAAAGTTTCAAAAACTCTTATTTACTGATTTACTGTAGTAACAGCAAAAATTTACAAGTTCACAGGGAGGACTAAACTCTTCATTATTGTAAGTCATTGTAAATAGCTGGATACATTGGGCTGGAGTAGGTGTCTTTAAGATTTTCTTTTTATGAACACCAAATAAACAGTTGTTACTATGTGGGGTTTTTTGGTTTTGTTTTTTTGGTTTTGGTTTTTTTTTTGTTTTGTTTAGTTTGTTTGTTTTGAAGGAGCCCATGAACATTCTTAGAAGGTGCTCTGTGTATATAAAATAGCAATACTTCAATGGTGTTAATATTAAACATACGCATGTCTAAAGCTCATCAGAAAGAAGGAACAAGCAATAGTAACTTTGGATATCACCTAAAGAAATAATGGGAAGGATCTGTGCTTGTTTTCTTTATGGGAGGACAGAAATTCCTAAGCCACCTACTGTAATTAAATCCCAGGCATTCAGAGAATGGTGGCTCTTTTAAAAGTAGTAATATGGTGTCTCAGCACCTTACAAAGGTGCAGGTGCACTTTCTCTGTGTGGATTGATGCCCTGTAAGCCATTCACACTCCGTTTAACATCTGTATTTGTACTGTTTGGGAACAGATTCCATTTAGTTCCTGGGAAAGGACTGAGAACTTGCAACAGGCTAGTGTCTCCACACCCTGGCAGGATCCCTTTGAAAGGGAAAGACTACTTTGGCATCGTATCATTTATAGCAGTGTTAGACATTTTTCACATGTCAGAATGTTTCATACACAGCGGGACTTGATCATCTCATTCCCCACCGAGTGGCTGCTGCCCTTGTAAGAACCTGGAAAATGTGGACGTGCCCTGAAGTACAGTTAACCAAGGATTTATTTTCTATGAAGTGTGGTCTAAACCTGATAATGGCGAAAGGTAGAGCAGCACACACAATTAAGCTATGTTTCTACCTGTGGGTTAGTGCACCAAGGGGAGGAAATGATGGCACCACCAGTGAAGAACACTAGATTGTGACAAAAGTAGTTACCCTCTAAGTGGAAAGGCTTGTGAGACTGCACAAGTCTGAATGCCTTGCACAACGTGGACAATCTCTAACTCTCTGTGACCAGAGAGCTCAGAGACATTGCTAGTCTGGGGTCACATCCCTAGGCTGAGATTTTGCACAGTGGAAAGGGTGTGCTGAAATGAAGTTCTGCTTTCTGGAAAGGTACTAGGAGGAAAGGGGAAAAGAGATTGATAAAGCCAGGCCAATCCCCCTGTTTTGACAAGAAGATGATTTTGTAGTTTTGCAGCTACTTCTGCAGCTTTCTCCTCCTCTCTGACCCAACAATGGGACTCAAAAAATGGGAATGATATAGGTGATGGAGATTTCCAGGTGTCAAATTACCCTCGTGTATGCAAAACCTCACAAATGAGATATTTTCTCAAAATCGGCCAATAATAGCATTCTCCATTTGAAATTCATGGCATAATATGTTCAGAATTTCTGGTAAATTTGAAATGGAGCAATACAGGCTGCAAGAACTTCTTCATTCTGAAAAGCAGCAGCATGCTGGGAAATCAGTGTTTCACTCAAAATTTTATCTATAGTCTTATCTGTAGGTTTTCTGGGCTTGTTTTTGTTCTATATTGTCTGATACATGTTGTCAGACTGTTGATGCGGTCATGCCATGGCTTGAAAAAAATTCAAGAAATGTTGGCCAAGTGTCAGTCTGTACATTTTCTGTAATAGATGGTCTCTGTCTTTACTTTGAACAAATAAATATGATATATAGTAGATCAAGATAAATGTTTTTGAGAAGCTCACGTGCGTGTGTATATGTTTGTATGATTTCCTTTGCCACTTCATATTCATTTTGATTTGACGTGTTACATTTTCATTTTCAAGCAAAGCAAAAAAAAATTGGTTTTGGTCTGTTGGAGTTTCTTTGTTTTGGTATCGTCCCTTCCCTGCAGCTACTCCCCTCCAGTAGCTTGGAGAGCCCAAGATACCAAAAGATTTGTGGAAAATACTCTGAGATCTTGTTGTCACCTAATAATGTGATGTTGGTTTAGAATCTTTTTCAATAGTATCCATTTTATCTTTGGCTGAGCTTCTTTATCCTTCTTCACGTAAAGGTTGTTAGCATTTTTGTCTGCCAGTGTTCATCCACTGCAGGCTTAATGCAAAGCTGATTGTAACCCTACTGCATCTTACGATGAATAGATCATTGATACCCAACTAAGTGGAAATAATTTTGTATGGCAAAGCAGAAGAATTTAAAGTCATACCACACTAACCTCTGGTAATTTACTGGGATTTGCAGATTAAAAATGATTATTTGTGAAATGACTGTGGTACAGCATACACTTCAGATCAGACACATTTTGTATGATTGCATACACTTGTCTGTTTTTACATGCATGCATAAGCATTTTGTTTGCATATGCATAGCATATGCGGTACGGCATACTGTAACCTGTGTGTGTAAAAACACGTATAATATTTATGTAACACTCACACCCATTTGACAGCTTTGAGACTGCAGATGGATTTTTTGAAGTTGTGATTTTTTTTTCGGATTTGATTTAGCTTGTTACTTTCTCATAAGGAAAAGATGTATACTTTTAACTCACATTATGCTAATTAAGTTAGTCTGAAGCTGTATCGGTTGGATCAACCAGAAAAGCCTCTGTTATGTCTACTATCACGTAATTGATGCCGACAGTGTAATTTTACTGTATTGGCAGGTAAACATGCAGTAGTGTTTTGTCTTTGTTCAAATGGCAGACTTCCCTTGCTTTTTGGTGTAAACCTCCTAGTAAATGATTTGCGATTTATTAGGAAAACAATGACAATGCATGTAATTAGCTATTCTCTTTTGTTACCTCTATTTGATTACTTTCCTGCTATCACATGCAATATGAAACCATCTATTATGAGGTATAGAATATGTAAATATCTAACTTTACAAGAGAAACTGGAGACTGGTCCTTTTTCTAAAGAGGTGGAAAATAAAAGAATAATTGTTAACCATGTCCTTTCATTTTCTTGAAAACATCAATTACATTTACAAATCCCAGAAACACAAGCTCACCAGTGGAACAGAAATAACTCCTTTCAATATGCTTCCAAAAATCTAATCACATCTAACAGCTGAAATTTATTTACAACTGTAATTTGAAACATTAATTATGATAATGTGCTGACTTCTTTTGTAACATGGTTCTCAAAAGCCTGGCAGTTTTCTTTTTGGTCTTGATGTAACATATGTTTTGTGACTTGGAGAATTTCTCTACCTTTTTTTTTTATTATTTTTTTTTTTTAAATACACCCAGAAGGTAAATTTCTTTTTCCCCTCTGTTAACTATTTTCCTCACCTTCCCCATTATTTATTGAGTTTTCCTCCCTTGCTGGCTGTTAATTCAAGAAGTGGATTTTAGTGCTTTTACAGACTCTTAGTGCGATCGACAACTGAACGCAGTGCTTTGCATTTTGGATGCAGCAAAAAGCAGTGAGTGTTTGTTGTACTGCGATACCAGTGCTCTTCAGCAACATCAGGGCAGGAAAAAGGCTGAATACAGTCTTGTCCTGAGACTGGGCTTTGAAGGGTGCCACCTTGTCATATGTGCATATTTGGCTGTATTAAATTGGATAGCAAATTATTTTTTGAAAGGGTTTTGTTATGCTAGCTTATTTCGTTGTGAGTAAAGAGGAAATACTTTAATGAGTTGGTTTTTCAGTTCTGAAAAATAAGTCAACTTGTCAAGATACCTGGCTTTACTGTGAAAGCCCTTAAAGAAAATGACAAAAGGACTCTTTTTTTTTTGTGTTTTGTTTTGTTTTTTAACTTGTGTTTTTCTGTTTGACAGGGAGATTAGCCAAAAAAATGGAATTTTTATTAGGACATGAAAAGGTCTCTAATGACCCTTGAAAGTGAACAAAAGGGTAGTACAATAAGTGACAGAACTCTAACAAGGGTGGAGGGCATTCCAGGAAAAAAAGAAATTAAATCCTTTAATTTTTTTCGGCTTGCCATTTTCTGACAGCTTATCAAGTGGTTGGGACTTGTTTGTTTTGGCATGTGGTTCATTCATTGTAGGCAGCTGGTACTTTGTTCTTCTTTGTGGTTTCCAAAACCTGATTGTGTTTATCCTAGACTGTGGGAAAAGTGTATATTCCTGTTTCCTTTATAAAACTAAACGTCAGGTTTTGTATGAAATTTTATTTCCCATATTTTCCATTCCATTAATCATTATTGTTGAAATATGTCAGGCTTTGGCACATCATCCTTTGTTTTCATATGATTGTACAGATTGCAGTGTCAGTGTGTGACCTGTTAAGTCAAAAAATAAGCATGTTTGGGCTGTAGTAATTATTACTTCATAAAGTATGGCTCAGGAATATGCACCGTTATTGAAAAGGGACCAGGATTTAATTTATTGCTATCAAATTGTTTTGTATACCTATTGCTGTGTAGGTCTTTCTCACTTAGTCTAGAGAAGACAAGACTAAAGGGAGCTGTGATAATGTCTCTTCATGTACTTGTAGGTAGCTGTAAAAAGAAAGGGAATAATCTGTGTTTCCTGTCTGTGATGAAAAAGAGAACTAACATGCTGCGGTTGCAGTAAGAGTTCTTGTAGTTAGATGTTAGCAGAAGGACCTTCCCAGTGATCAAGATATTGAGCACTGGGATAAATTGCTCATGGAGATGGTGAAATCTCTGCAATTGAAAGATTTTAAGAATGGGTTATAGTCACACATCATTTGAGAGTGACATTGGTGTGTTTTGGGTCTGACAGGGGTACTAGATGAGTAATGTCTCAAGATGATTTTGCAGCCCTGTTCCTAGGAGTCATCATCTTTAAAATGCTGAAGGTCTCTGTGCAGCTCTTTGTTTGCAATTTATGCTCACCTTCTCAAATCTGTGCTTCTGTACTTGTATGTACGCCTGGGATTGTTGGTTAGAGTTGTGTTCCCTGACTAGGGCCCTGTGCTAGGTCGATATGGGCTGTAATATGACAGTGGAAAGAAAAAGGAAGAAACTTTTCACATTGAAGGAGGAGACTATGTACAAGAAGAAAAAAAAAACCACGAGTTTTGCATATTTAGATTATGGATAATACTGTGTTAAATCAATAACGTATTTTCTTTTGCATTGTCTTGTGGCTGACAGTGTAATATTTGAAGACTGTTTAATAACTTCAATCAACTCCTGAACCACAGTAGGTGACCAGACATTTCATAAGGTCATTTTTTTCCTGTTTTCAAAGTAGCAGCATTGGAAATTCGCATTTTAAAGAGAGATTAAAATATCTCTCATTAGGAGAGAATGAAGTTAATACTAAATATGAGTACCAGGACTACAGAATCACAAATGTTGAGAGATGGCAAGAGCCTCATTATTCATGACATTAATCTTTCTGCAAGCCCAAGGTTGTTCTGTGTTGTACTGGGCCGTGCTTGTTTTCATTGTTCTTCAAAGATAAATTGCATTGTGTTGACTAAAACAAAGTCAAATTCTGAGCTGAAGTATGAACTAGATTTCTAGTGCTGAAATTCTTGAAGGAATTGTTTGTCTTTTATCTGTTGCATGTATAGCTTTGTGCACTCAATGAGATTTGATTACTTTACAGACCTGTGACAGAAAATGGAATAGTTTCAAATTCCAGAGAAGCCTCTAATCATTTATGTCTGTGTTTTTCAGCGGATTTCTCGGAGTGCCTCTGGAAATACCAGCGTTCAGTTTCTAGGCACAGTGGTAAGTATGTTTAACTATTGTCAAAAGCTACGTTGATAGAAGGATGTAATTAATCTAAGTAGAAAATAGGCAAATGACACTGGCAGCACATTTATGCTTGTATATGTGAAGGTTTGTATTATGCATAAATATTCTGATCTTAACAGCAGCTGAATTTAGACAAATTTGTGAAGGTAACTTTCAAGGCATGGTGTTCAGGATCTGCATTCCACGTCCCGACTCATTCAAGTCTGCCTCCATTTCATTTACAAGGGATTTAAGAGTCTACTGGTTGTAGACTTGTAGGTTTATAGCAACTTACTTAGGTTTGATCCACATCAATATCAAACCCACTCTTTCTCATCACCTCAACTTTCTGATCTCTCTTACTGCACCATTCCACGTACCCTCACGTCCCAGACAGATCAGTAACTGCATTCTAAAAAAGATTCCATAGGAATGCCAAGTGTTCCGTGGTTCTCCCTGATTTTGTTTGTTGGAGAGAAGTACTTTAAAAATCTTAAGTCAGATTTGAGACGATTGGACAGAATTTACACAAAGTAGATTTTTTTTTTCTATTATCTCGAGCAATCATGTGTAATAAAGAAACTACAGTGTGGTAGGTAATGGGATGCATGGGAAACATATGTGATTGAAGCAGCATGTTTTGCATGAATAAAATACAGTAATTTAATTCTTCCAAGATCCTTATGCATCTGAAAATTAAATAAAATGAAAGTATCCTTTAAAGTAAGTTGTCCGGATTGCTGCCAACAGGCTTCCCTGTAGTGACGTTAACTGTGAACAGTTGGGGAGTGAAGAACTGTCCCTTTGGAGCTTAGTCTTGACATCTCTGTGCATTATATGTTTTGGGGAAAAAAACCCCAAACCTGTAAGATTTAAGATTGCATACAATAATGCCTTCATTCTACTTACTTGTGATTAATTCTTCTACAAAGTCCTATGAAGCTATTTTTTGGGGGCATAACAGAGTAAGAGTAAACTTTACAACAACCTGTAGACTTGATCATCATTTTTTTAGAGATGAAAAGTCCCCCTAATCTTTATTCTTGCTTCTATAAATACATCTTGATATATGTGCATATGTTTAATTCCCTTACTCGATATCAAGCAAAGTGGCAGGTATAAGACATAAGTTTTATTCTTTGCTGAAGTATTTGTAGTAATGCTTCAGGTCTGGAGTAGCATATTGCATATGTGAGATTGCTGCTAGCTGGCTGATCCAATAGCCTTGGTGTGAGAAGAAAATAATTACTCCAAGATATAATAGATAAGATATAAACACAAATGTAGTTTGATGATGATATTGAACATATTCTAATCGATCCCCTGTAAGTGGGTTCTGTAGCAGAGAAAATTCTCTGTGTAATTAGGGATGTTAAAATTGTTGTGAAGTTAGATAAGAAAATATTTTGTATTCAAATGTTGCAAGTGCCCTGGGGCCTCACTTGCAGACTAGAACTCTTGTGCTGGACCTTGTGCAACAGCAGAAGAAGACAAGAGAGGGTACACTATTGATGTGCTTAAAAAATCAATGGTGAAACAGCTAAGAGATTACAATATATATCAGCTCTTACTAGCTTGTGTGTGTTTATTGGATCCTGGTTGTTTTGGGAAATCAGGGATGTGATTACAGCTAAAATTCTCGAGAGGACCGGAAAGAAAAGCCTGCAGTACTCTATCCACCATTTTTTCTTTAATGTAAATTATGCACGTGTCTAGCTGATCAAACCCAGAGAGAGAACCTCAGTGAGCAGGGTAAAGAAGCAGTAATGAAGTCTGCTTCCCAGGGTTTGCTCTGATACCAGATTTCCCACAGAACCCAAGCCAGAGCCTGCACCTGTGTTCCCATCCATTCCTCTATCCTACTGTCCTCCTTTCCACCAAGTCCTTTCCTTTATTTAATTTGTCCTTCGCTCCTTTAAGATCCTTCTGTGCTCTTCTGATTTTGGCTTAATACCTTCACTGTAGGTACTTGTCGGGAAAGGAGGGGTTTTCTTTACAATAGTGTCTACAAATTCCTGTGCATAATAGATGTACACAGCCTGTATGTCTGTAGGTGCTTGTGAATGTACACATCCATGAATGTAAATGTCCAGTTGAAGAAAGGATATAATCTTGAGCGAAGGTCCTAGAAATATATTTTGGGCCCACCATTACGTATCTCTTGCTGAACCTTTGCTAACATAGAAGTGCAGTCAACATAGTG
Organism: Heliornis fulica; assembly: GCA_013399135.1. NCBI lineage: Eukaryota > Metazoa > Chordata > Aves > Gruiformes > Heliornithidae > Heliornis > Heliornis fulica. Next base: position 281,751 of record VXBZ01003466.1, read on the forward strand.
TTTGCAGAGAATATTTAGCAGCAAGAAACTCTTGGTTGCTCATTATTATTATACGGTATTGTTATCAACATAATAAACAGCTTATGAAATTACTGCTTTTTTTTTTTTTTCCTGATAGAAAGCACTAGGGATAGCTTTGGGCACTCGGTGTTGCTTTTGACGGGGGCAAATGTTGATGGCACTTCAGTGGTGGCAGGCAGCGTGGTGCTACTGAGCGAACACACTGCTGACCTGTCCATCAGAACGTATTTTTAGAACCATCGGATTAGGAGCACAGCTCCCTGGCTTGTCAGGAGGGCATCAGCTTCAGTAAATGGCTTCACTTAGTTATTTTTTTTTTTTTTTTTACATTGGACTGTAGAAACACCTCTGCTACTTCTTTTTGATAAAACACAAACTCCTGCTTCAGGAAGCCAGCTGACACTTGGAGGAGAAATGAAAGGTATGCTTCTCTGTTAGAAACGTCCTTGCTCTCCCAGTTAGCTGAAGTACAGGGAAAGCTACTTTGCAACAGAAAAGACAACAGTTTAAAGTGAATTCTGCTGCATGACACATAGTAGATGTGTGGACAGCAAGACAAACATTTTTGTTAGTGTAGCAGCATATTTCTGTTGTTTTAGAGGAGAACAGGAAAAATCATATTGCTTTCTTCAGTAAAATCACAGCTTGGAGTGCACACTGTGAGCATCGTTCAGAGGTCTGCATGGATCTGTAGTAATATCCTTGTTTGTTACTGATCATGGCTAGTACTTCTTTGCTACTTGAGCATTTCTCTATGAATCGTAGTGGCATTAAGTTATTTTCTCTGAATTGTTTTTCCGTAGAGCGTTAGGAGTATCAGACCTTGATACAGGGCTCATGCTATTGGAGGATGTACAAGAGTGTTTCTTCCCAAGGAGCAAGCAACTGCAGCTTTAAGAAATGGCCACTGAATAGAGACAAATACTCTGTTTTAGTTTAATATCCAAGGATGTTAACATTTTGAGTTCTAATTAAATTATTTCAGAACAGATCGCAAGCTATTGCTATCACTGAGACTTGATGGGAGTTTTTACCCCTTGTTCCTCTCAGGTGGACATGACTGGATAGGATGATGTGCTGATGGCGGCCTGCTATTCTGCCACTTAAAGATAGAATTACTATTCAAATAGTGTATTTATTAATAGCATTACTGTGACACCAAGGAATCTTATCGTGCAGTATATTGTACAAAGAAAAAGGAAACAAGATAATCCATGCTTCAGATTCATGTCCAAAAGCATGAGCACCAGGAGACAGGGAGGCAGTCCTTTAGGGGTTGTCTTGAGCCTGTGTGTTGGCAGTTCACAGAACTAGGTTTGTAACAAACATAAAGATCCACAGACAAATATTAAGGTCTATAAAGAGAGCTTCTACTTCAGCCTCTGCAGTTGAAAATCTTGTATGTTTGAGTAGGCCTTTTGGAGAGCCAAAGTCCACTCTTCATTCCTCTTTTTAGGGAGCTTCCAGTTTCTGTTGTCTCCAGCTTCTGTTCTCCTACATGAGAAGAATGTTTTCTGCTGGCCAACCACTGGCTCCAGCAATTGCTAGTTATTCATGCCTCTGTCATCTGCACTTCAGTGATGAAATGCATCTGGGCAGGCAGCCTTCAACACTAAGAGAGCTTCAAGTATACCAAGAACTAGTGATTGTTATGGCAGCATTAAAATTATTCTAGACTCTGCATAATGGCCTCTAAGTAGAATTTTTGATAAATACGTACTGTCTGTATGCTCCATTGAATCCATGACATCGTTGTCAGCCTTGGGCATCAGGCCATGCTTGACAGCAGTATCATGTCCAGTGGAACACTTTCCTCAAAGACAGAGTCCAGGCAGTGAGAAGTCTCCATCTGCAATGGAAAATGTTACTATTCTCTGTTGATAATTTTTACAATTTCTTCAAAATATTCTGTTCACTAAAATCAGAGTAGCAGTGTAGAGAAAAACAGTTCTTTACTCAGTGGAAGAATGAAAAGACATACACATGACAGATGTCAGTCATGTTGCTCAGTATATTACTTGGCAATGATTTTTCAGTGGCAAGCACAATATAGGAACCCGCATGGAACAGGGTGGAATTGCTCTGGCCTAAGAAACAAGCCACCTTGGGGTGCTACTGAGTTTCTAATCTCTGATTTCTTGGTTCAAAATTTTTGCCTTTGCCTCCTGTTTTATTCCATGCTCATCATTTATGTATTTAGGAGCTATAGGACAATATACCGCACTGACTTTGCTTCTCGCCATTTCCTCTTTCCCCTCCCTCCTGCCATGACTTGTCTGCTTTTGCTTCAACAGCAAGCTTGCGACTTTCTGTTCCATTACTGAGGCTTACAAATTGTCCTGTGTGTTTATAATCTCATCACCTTCCAGACAGCTTCCTCCTCTTTTTCTTTCATCCTGCATTCTTACAAAGACCAATTAAATAGCAATAAAGATGGAAGTTTTGACTGTATGAGTCTGATGGAGCTCATAATGACAAATGTTTAACAACCTGTTTCTTTCACTCTCGCCAATCATTGCAGTTCTTAACAGGTTTTCTTTTTTTCTTCTTTCCTTTCTATATGTGACACCTCTGAAACTATACTGACGATTTATGCAAACTTTCAAACATTGGTTGAAAACCTGCAGAGGTTACAAAGGTTGTATTTATTGGAATATGTAGAGTACTAACCACAAGAAAATATAGTCCAGTAGGTGTTTATTTTGAAAGCTAATGTCTTTTTTTTTAAAAAAAAAAAAGGCATTTTTTTACTCTTCCCTTTCATAATCCTTGAGATTAAGGTCCCTGCTGATCTGAAGGGACTTCTACTGTTGCATAGATTTATTTTTTCTTTCCACCCAGCTTCAGAGACATTGAGAACCACAGTGCTTCCAGCAGTAGAGCTATCGTCAGTGGCATTGCAGTAGTGCAGAAGGTGTCGCTAGGGAGAAAGTGAAGTCACTACTGGAAGTATTAAATTCTGCCAGTCCCTTTTGAACATGGGTGGTGAGAATCCTGGGACCAGCTACAAGCAGCTGCAGTATTCTGCAGGAAGTGGTAATTCACGCAACAAAGATTTAGCTTGTGAAAGTGATGATACTTTGGCCTGTTGGGATTGGTCCGTGAGAATTGCTGCAGCTCATGTGATGGGGATGATGGGGTACCACCACACAGCTGTATATGCTGTTCTTATTTCCCTGCTGTTAGATAGTTGTATGTGTTTTAAAGCAGAAGGTATAGTGAATATATTAAAGCTGTTCACTGGGGACAAACTCAAAGGTACCCAAGAGATTTAGAAATAAGGGTGTTACCAAAAAAACATATCCTAAAATCATGTAGATTATTTTCGGAATCTTGCTCAGGATTCCTTTGGAAAGAGAAATAAGAAAGCGATTGGAGTTCTGATTTTTGCTTCTTTTGCTTAAAGGAAGTCAGATCTCCTGCAGGTTCCCAGAGAATAACTTCTTGTTGTCTTTGCCTGTCTTTGTCTTCACTCCATGAGTGAGAAGTGGTGGTGTCAAGGTGAAGCTGGACATGAGCTCGTTGGAAGCCCAGTTGGCAGCTGCCAAATTCCCATCATCTGGAGCATGGATTCTGGTCACTTGTTTCCTCAACATAGCCTGTACTTTTCAGAAGATTTGTGAAAACATGAGATTTCTGCAATACTTAGAGGCAGTTGGATCTACCTACCTTTTCTTCAAATTTGGTTAAAATAGTGTGAGTGCCAATAGTATAATTAGCTGGAATGAGGTGGGGATGGGGATTGTGAGGCAGAAGTCTGGATTGCAAGCCTTGCTTTCTAACAAAATCAAACCGGAAATGAGCTATTGCATTGCAATTTTAATAGTTTGCTTTTTGTTTGTTAATTTTTAATCTTGGCCTTTTCTGGTTTCTATTAAAGTTTCAATTTGCAGAGGAAAAAATGTGTGATAACATCAAAAGTAGGTCAGAGTTCCCATGAACAACATCTTTAATGTTGGATTCTCTAGTGCATGTGCTATAGTGTACTGTAGTAGTCTTTCCTTATAATAAATTATGCCCCATATTCCTCAGAAATAAGCAAATGGGGAAAATAAGGATTTCTGAATTCCTGTACTTTTACTGAACAAACTTTCTTTCTAACCAAGCTCAGCAGTATTTTAAGGACAAGGACTGATTAGCCTGTTACTTTTTGCAATGCAGGTGGATGGTTACTCAGATGTAAAGCAAGTGATTTCCTCCAGTAGACTGGGACTTACCAATGTCAAAATAATTATTAGTTGCTTTGTTTGGTCAAAAAGGTGTTGCTGTTTTTTAACTGTATCAAGACTCTTACATTGCATGAAGATCTAGTGTTTTCTTCTGAAGATGATGCCTACTGCCAAGTAATAAACATATGTGTAGCCTGTGTTTTTAAACAGCTTTTTGATGGCTGCAACATTGGCATGTACCCAGGAACTGTTTAGGAGGTATTAATTTATATGGCTTTGAAGCTTAACCAGGGATCTCAATGAAACAAAGGCATGATGAAGTTAGTAGAGCTAATTTAAGTCTCTGAATGTAAATTTTAAATGAAGTTTTTATTGATAATAAATACACTTTGCTTCTCATTAGTCTTGTAGGCTTCAGTGGTAATATCAGTAAAATAAACATGTTTTACAAAGATTTAACATTAAAAATGCTATTAATATGACCCTTGGTACACCAGCACAATTAGATTTCAAAGCGAGCATTTAGGATGTAACAGCGATTAATGACAACCATCGAAAACAATTTTGAACTCCATCAGTTTAACTCAGGAGGGTAAACTTAATATGATAATTTATCTAGTTGAATTGTATCAGCTTAGCAGGAAAGTATGCAAATATGTGACCCTTACCTAGAATCTAAATGGATGCTGTGCTGATAGATTTATCAGTTCCATTAAAGAACTTTAGGGAACTTTGGAATTTCAGCAATTGTTCCCTTGGAGGCTGAAAACCAAACCTGATCTCATACTGGGACCATTCTGGTCTGCATATTTCCATAATTTGCCTTTGCTACTAATATGACAGCAAGACGCAAATAACTGTTTCTAATAATATCAAATGGAGTTGTGGAGGACAGCATTTTAATGCAGTAAAAGACCTCCCCGTGGGGTTGTTATTGCCACTATAGAACAGCAGTTACACAGTTGCAACAATAGTCTCTTAATTGATTCGTTTAATTAGCAAGAGATGAAGCTTGTGCTGCATCTTGTCATCTGTTATCATGGGGGTGGATACAGAGAGAATCCTTGCATTTGTCACTCCTTACGGTCGGGTTTGAAGAGAGCTAAAGGAAACTTCCAGATGCATTCCAGCTATAGAGGTGAGCGTTGACAAGAATGTTTTGTGGGCATGCTTCCACCCAGGTTTTCAGCCTGTGGACAACCTGTGCTTGAAGAATCACCACGGTCTCTGGAGTAGAATTTATGACAAAGCATTGTTTTAACGGGAGAAAAATCTTAATCCAAAAAAGCTGGGCATTCCTAACCTAAATATGCAAATCTAAGTATTATAGGAATGGTGGATTATTTGGCGCATCACTGTTGTAATAGTTGACTAGATTTACTTGGAAGAAATAGGGTCAGATTAGTGAAACAGGCCATCTGCCTTGTGATTGCTTTTGCATGGAATTTTTGTTTTCAGGCTAGATAAACAGGCAGTTACATGAGCACATGCTCCATGGTAGGAAGCACATGTCAAAGATGGACTTTCTTTGTGGTTGGTTTTCCCCAGTGTAGTTAAGAATACAGATAGAGTGCTGTGATTGCGTCTGGGAGTTGAAGTAATTTTTTACTCAGCTCTATTTTATTTAAATTTTAAGGGTATATAAACAAATATATATTAAAGGCATTTAAATATATCATGGGCTTCAGTCTATTTTTTTTTTTCCCTTTCCTTGGCTTAGTTTTATCTTCTGTTCAAGGTTATTCTTCCTTATGGAAGGAAATATTTCTAGAGGAGTACATACTACTTGTAAAATGCTAATTAAGAAAATGAAGGTTACTTTGGCATCCTTCCATTGTCATAGCACTGACCTAAAATCCAAGGATCTCTTACTAATCTGAAGTAAATTAGAGGGGGAAGTGAGTAATTCTGTGTATTTGAGATGTCTACTCCAGGTCTATTTTTTAAATGACTGAACTTTGAGTTTTCTGGGCCTTTTTTGTTTGTTTTTGTTCTTTCCACTTGTGTGCTGTAGTGTAGGACATGCCATCTAATTTTAGAGTATGTTGTTGTGGCCAACTTGTGTAGCAAAGGGACAAGGTGCTGATAGAGAAGGCATCTTTTTGGATGATTTAAACAAAGATTTAGCACACTTATCATTAAAGATCCCATGGTGATTTCCACAAGATTCTGAGATGGCTTCATATTCTGAGAGTCTTGGCCAAAGTCCACTTCGTGTAATTACCTTCTGTCTGCACAAATCCCTAATGCAATTTTAGTTGTGTTTGGTATTTTTCACTTCCTGTCCTAAATAGTGAAAATATTACCACACACTGCTCATAGTTATGGTGGCTTGTGTCCTAAATTCAAATAAGGAGATTCCTGTAAATTTCCTTAGTGAATTTTGTTTTCCTGCTGTTAAAGCACCAGAATATGTGACAAAAGATGAGTAAACAGTTGGATGAAATAACTGGTGAAATAATTCTTTGACTTTTCTGTTTCATTGCATTTTGGCTGCCTATGAGCTTAAAACATCTCCACTGCTAGGACTATCAATGAGGGGAAAGGCCAACTCTCAGACCATGTCAGAGGTCAAACTTAACACGCTGCGCGGTGCTTTGAAGCAGGTAGGAAGCCGGTGTGGGGCTCTAAGTGCTGTCATCATGTGCTCAGTTGGCTTTTGCTTGCATTCCATACTTTTTTGTTCCCACAACTGAACCCCTTGTCTGTGCGTTTGTCTCTTAACTAAAACTGGTTTCAGTTCCTCTTTCTGGCTGCCTTTCATGGACTCCAGAATGTGTGTTGAACCATGCTGTCTTTCAAATGTTCTGCTTCTGTGTTGTCTCTTTTGAGAGGATTTATTGCCTTATACATGAAGTTCAGTTCTGTTTTCATCACCAAAGGCTTATATTAACTTTGTCGTATGCCATGTCAAATCTCCTTTTTCTTGGTATTTCATTTGTTCTTTCTAGTAATCCTATCTTTTTTTCTGCCATATTTATCTTTTCTCAGATTCTTGGGCGTTTCCTGTGTCAGGTTCTTTTAGGCATATTTGGTTTTTTTTTGTTGGAGAGATGCATGGGACGAGAAGAGAGATATTGATGTTAATCCGACATTAACTCTCATGTTGTTCTGTAAGTAGCATTTAGGAGAAGTATGAGGATAAAAATAAACTATTAAAAATTGCTATGCATCAGCAAGTCATACAGCTACTACAGTTAACATAGAAGTACTACAGACATGGAGTACCAGCGACTCTTGAAACACAAAAATCTTTCCTATGCCCCTATTGTAACTTGTTATCTGGGTCCAGTTTATTCATTGCATGTAAAACCTAATATTAGCCTTCAGACCAAATTTTTGAAGCTTTGCAAAATTTCCCGGTGTTTATTTAAGCCTCTACACAAATAACAGGATGTTGTGCTTCAACCCTGGCTGGCAGCGAAGCTCCACGCAGCTTGCTCACTCCACCCTCTGGTGGGATGGAGGAGAGAACCGGAAGAGTAAAAAGTGAAAAAAACCTGTGGGTTGAGATAAAGACAGTTTAATAGGTAAAGCAAAAGATGTGCAAGCAAAGCAAGGCAAGGAATTCATTCCCCACTGCCCATGGGCAGGCAGATGTTCAGCCATCTCCAGGAAAGCAGGGTTCTGTCACATGTCATGGTGACCTGGGAAGGCAAACACCATCGCTCCAAATATCCCCTCTTCCTTCTTCCCACAGCTTTATGTGCTGAGCACGGCTCTGTGTGGTATGGAGTACCCCTTTGGTCAGTTGTGGTCAGCTGTCCCAGCTGTGCCGCCTCTCAACAACTTGTGCACACGCAGCCTGCTCGCAGGTGGGGTGAGGAGAGGAGCAGAGGCGGCCTTGTCGCTGTGCAAGCACTGCTCAGCAGTAGCTAAAACATCTGAATTTTTCAGTGCTGTTTTTAGGAAAACCCCAAAACACAGCCCCAGGAAGAAAACGAACTCTACCCAGCCAAACCCAGCATGCAGGGGAGCCGAATTTACCACGCAGGAACACACAGCCTATTCCCTTTTTATGACTCTGAAGTTTCACATAAATTCTCTCCTGTGTGAAGCACATGGAAAATCGCGCTAAGATTGCGCGCATCCCTGTTTACCTGAAAGCTGGCGATCCACACTGCTGCAGGCATTCCTACGGGTACGGGCGTCCACCTTCGCTTCATTCGTGCCATTTGTTATTTATAGCCCTTGCCCATAGCAAGGTGAAGGAAAGTGAAGGGCAGAGCAGTTGTAGTAGGATGTCTCATGCTTGTGTGACCATCTCCCAAACCGCCAGTCTTATGTCTTGGAGAGGTGCCATGTTGGCAATGTGCACAGGAAGTATTTGCATAGCAAATTGTGTTATGAGCAGCAGAACTACAACAAGGTTCTTCCTGCATCTAATGATAATTGTTTGATTGGGGGGAGGGAGGGAGAAAAGGGAGGTCAGGGCAACGTGGATGAAAAGGAAAGGCCCGCGCTATTGTAAGGGCAGTGAAAACAAACTGCTCCTGTGCCAAAGAGCTTCAGTGGGTATGACACAGTGGTGCTGAGCGGGACATGGGAATATTCCATCGAGGCCAAGAAGCCCTGTGGGTAGGAAAGCTGTGGTCATGTCCTGGGTTTCCACTGCTATCTCCTCCCCTCCTACCCGGCCCAGCTCAGGGCGATTTCTCCTCACATGCCCTCAGAACCAACTCTCACTTACTGCTTTCTTTGATGTCAGTCTTCATATGAGGAAAAACAAAGATGTTTGAGATTTAAAATACTTACATTAGGGTTCTGTTACAAGTCTTTGGGCGTTCCTTGTTTTTTTCTGAGTATTTTGTGTTATTTTTGTTTTTTCTTCCCAGGTTTATCTTTTAGTTATGAAAGAGCTGCAAGAAAACCCTCCCTTAGCCTTGTAAGCTCCAAGCTCACAGTTAACTTTTATCAAACAACCCAGTGCGGTCATTGTACCTAATTTGGACACTGCATCAAGGAGATCATGGCTACATCCTGAAAGGCAGCTGTCTCATAGCCCGTTTTACACACTGACTTAGAAAAGGAGTATGTGATGGTAGAAATATTCTGGTTTATGGCATCAATTGATGGCTTTTACAAGGCACAAATTGTACCACTGTTTCCTGTAAAGTAGAAGATACCTTTGAGAAGTTAGGAAGCATCTCAAGTCGCTCACCATGCTGCAAACAAGATGAAAACCCAGAATGTTACTGTTTACTAATTTATCTTAAATAGCCAATTAGAAGTCTAATATTACATGTGATGTAACTGTACAAACATACACTGTCAGAGAGGCCAGAGAAGACTCTGGTACAGCATTTGAGGTTGGAAGGTACCATACACTCCACTGCCCATTCAAAGCAGAGTCGACTATAGCAGGCTGGGATCAGTGCTGTGTCCGGATGGCTTTTGAGCATCTCTAAGGACTCCACAACTCCATATTTTGACAGTGTATTCAGTGATTTTGCAAATTCTTGAGTGTCCCTGAAGGCTTTGCAGGGCAGTGACACAGAAGTAATATAGATGGAGAAAATCAGGACAAGCAATTCCAGGCCTGCGGTAGTAAAAGGGAATAATTGTTCTTTACAACAAGTTGTATGGCTGCACTGAGAAGTATCCGGTTGAGGAGAGGTCAGAAGCTCTGTTTCTAATCTGGAGAAGGATGGACGCTTGTGGTGGAAACATGGGCATGGAGCAGAATGCACTGGGAGTGTTGCAGAGGCTTGAAGATCAGGAAAGCTCTGGCAGATTGGTGCCTCTTAACCTGTAAATGTCCATTTGGAAGTCAGTGATGAAAGCTGTAGAGCAGGTCAGGAAGAGATTCCCACAAGAGGTTTATTGAACTCTCAGCCTGCTATTAGGACTAAAGATTTTAATAGAAACAGCTATAGGGTGCAAAGGGAACAGAGTATCAGAAGCAAATTGTCCAGCAAATGGAGTCTCTATACAAAGCAGAGGGCTTCCTGCCACCTCCTACTAAACACTTTGTAATCACGTCAGGGCTAAATGCTAAAAAGTGAATGTCTGGGGTTTGTAGAACTAAGTTCACCGCTTTTCTTTTGCGCGGTAGGTAATCTCTCTTGGAGAGAGATTGAGGGTTCACTTCGAAGGTATTAGAAAACCAGTATCAATGCTGATTAATTTTCCTCAGCGATCTTAAGAGTCAGTGGTTTGTTCTTTGCTCTTTTAGTTACAGTGTTTTCCTTTTTTCCTTTATTGTTGGGATTGATTGCTGGCTCATTTCCATGCAGGCTTCCCTGCATTGTTACATGCTGCGCTTAACGTGTGGCAAACAGTGCCTTTGCCCTTCTCCCTTTTACCTCTAATTGTGGAGCACTTGTTGAGAGGCATAAGTCAGTGAGTTCCCTGGAATTCAGGAAGGAGTTTTGGCAAGTGCATCGCTGAATGACCCACCCTCAGCGGTTCATCGCTGAGACCACACGTGCTTTTCAGGTGGGGAAGCTCCTCCAACTTTGTGCCAACTCTGGAAGCATTTTTCAGGCTCGTGTGGGGGTTCAGTTTTGGTCATGTTGAAGGTGGCACAAATTGGTTCCAAAATGACTTTCAGCATTGTGAGACTGCTGGGAGGCCTCTCCAGCTATAGATAAAACAAACTGCTATTGCATATCTGATTTCCTCCTTCTTGGCTTGGTTTGTGGTTCATGAAGTCCACTCCTGGTCTGTTAGAATTACATTAGGACTGGTATCACTTACATGAGAGATGTGACAACTTACCTGAAAAATCTACTTGAGGTTGTAGTGGAAATAGTTGGTTGTTTGAACTCCCTTCCCTTACATAAATTTTGACCAGCAGAGTAAAAGAGATATCTGAGATGAAAGTCAGGCTGGAGGCTGTGATTTCCACCTGTTCTCATGTGTGGCAGTGTGAGATGTCTAGCATGAACCAGACACTTGGTTTTCTGGACAGCCTGCAAACTGAATAGTGTATGTTGGTTTTTGGGTTCTCTGCAGAGTGCAGTACTCTGTGGGCCATCGTGGCCTCTCTGCAGTGGGAGATGAGCAGCAATACAGTTCCCCCTCAGGAAAGCTTTGTATGAAGGCAGCTGCTTCCTAGAAAACTCCCTGCCAGAGGCACACTCAGGATGAGGATGGGGCTGACAGACCTGGCAGCTCGGAGATTACCTTGCTCTCTTGCATCCAAATCGGAGGCGTTCTCAGTACCTAAAGGGTTGGTCTGTGCCTAGCAGCTCAGAATTAGACCTCTGGGGCAGAGTAACCCACCTCTGTGCAGCTCTCCCAAGCTCAGCCTGAAACTGCTCTGTTTTGGTTTCGACCCATTTTTCATTTATCATCAGGATTTCCTTATGCAATATACAGCTAAAAGTGATTTTAAAGTCCTTTGGCTTAATCGTGGTTTTGTTCCCCACCCCCACGCTTTTATGTTTGAAGGCTCCATTAGTGTCCGTAACAAAGAGAGTAACACAGATGGTAAACATTTCTCCACCAGAACACCAGCAGTGAACACCATAGCCCTGATTTAGGGGTCTTTGTGCTGTGCTTGCTCAGCTGTATAGAGTCACTCTCATTTCCTTCCCTTGGGTTTCTGCCTGGCTTTGGGAGACTTTACTGGCTTGTTCATTAGAGCCTCCCTGGCATCGCTGAGCTATTTCTCCGTTCTCGTATGTGCCACTTTGCAGAGCGGAAAGCTCTATGCTGTCGCTGGTGTAAGTAAGCCTTTGCCTGGCACGCTTTCGGATTTTCAGATGTGTATTTTCACCAAAGGCACAAGGCTGGAATTAAAACTCTCTTGACTGAGTCCAGTTCTGTCTAGTTCTGAGCCCCTCAGTTCAAGAAGGACATAGAATTCCTTGAAAGAGTCCAGCACTGGGCCACCAAGATGATGGAGTGGGACACCTTCCTTCTGAGGACAGGCTGAGGGAGCTGGGTCTCTTCAGCTTGGAGGAGACTGAGGGGTGACCTCATAAATGTCTATAAATATGTTAAGAGTGGGTGTCAGGAGGATGGAGCCAGGCTCTTCTCAGTGATGGCCAGTGACAAGACAAGGGGAAATGGTTCTGAGCTGGAGCATATGAAGTTCCACGTGAATGTAAGGAAAAACTTTTTCACAGTGAGTGTGAAGGATTACTGGAACAGACTGCCCAGAGAGGTTGTGGAGTCTCCTTCTCTGGAGACATTCAAGACCAATCTGGACATGTTCCTATGTGATTGAATCCAGGTGATCCTGCTCAGGCAGGAGGTTAGACTACATGATCTTTTGAGGCTCCTAACGTTCTGTGAATCTGCGAGGATTATACCTGCCTGAGCTGACAGGTGGCCATAGTGCTCTTGAATGCCTCCCTGGTATAAAAGACAATAAACGTAGGGAACTGCACATAGCCTTGCTGGTGTTTTGTGGCAAAGTTGCCATGGTGGAAGGAAGATAGTGTGTTTGGTATGAAGCAGCAATGTTTTTAAAGTTTCAGTTTTCATTCTGGGAATGCTTATTAGAAGGATGAATGCTAAGAATAAGGGTTGTTGGCTTTCTGTAGTGTTTTAAATAAAATTGTAAAAAAAAGTAATTCAGCTTGCAGCATTTTGCCAAGCTGTGACTGGCTGTGAGGTTCTTGTTTTATCTTCCTTTTTACTTCTCTTTGTACAAACAAAATAGCAAACTTGGACTCTGTCTATCAAAAATGCATGTAGCTTTTCTTTTGTACTTAGATGAGAGAGATAATCTCTAACTAAAATTTCACATTAGCATTCTGCTTGTAAAATAAATCAGTGTCCTTTGGGCCAGAGTAGGGTTTTTTTTTGAGAACAGGCGTGCACCATAGTGGTGGCCCATTTTGGTGACTTGTTTACTGCCGTGTCTTTCATATCCAAATTCTTGGCTTCAGACAAAGCATTCAGATACTTTTCTCTTTACTGAAAAAAAAAAAAGAAGACTCAGAAAACTGTCTGAAATCAGAGCCAAGCTCACATTCTCTGGAGTACCGTTTCAGCCTTTGGGAGGACTGTCTAGTGCAGAGTAACTGAGAACTCGAGCTAGGTTTGTTTGAACAATCTAAACTTAAAGAAGAGACAGCAAAACAAATACTTTTTAATTCTTGTGCTTTTTCTATTTACACTGGCATTGGTGTCTTCCTCAGATAAAACGTTTTGATATTAAGCAGTTCCTCTAATTTTACTGGGCTCTGTTTCTTTTTATGGCAACACACACTGTGCAGGAAGGTCATTATACAGGAGAAAAAAGCTGTCAGCATAAAAGAGAAAGTTAACATTGCACATGTTGTCTTTGTTTATGGGGTTCCTGGAATGTGTTGTGAACAGAGCCAAATGATGGCTTCAACTATTCTTTTGAATATGCTGGACGACCTGTTCATTTGTTTGGCCCGTAACAGGTACTTCACTGTGGAAGCATGGGCTGTAAAATGACCTGTGAAACCACTGTGAGCATTTCCTTTGGATATTGCTAGTACTTGCTTTAAAGACTATTTAAAGACTTTTTAAGTACAGTTTGGGTGTGTGACATCATGTTATGTTTAATTAACCCAATTGGGTGTGATGAGAACATTGACATTAACAACGAAACGTGTCTTAGTTGCATACGCCGAGCTGTTTTACGTTGAGGTGTCAGCATTGCCAGATGACAGTACGTCACAGGGAGCCTCGCAAACTGCATCGGTGATTTTTTGTCTCCTTTAATACTGTGTTGACATCTGTGTTACAAATGGCCATTCATCAGATGGTAGTTTGTTTGACTTCCAGAAGAAAGATGAAAAAAGAAAATGTAGCAGCCACTTTTTTTTTTTTTTTTTAGTTCCATTCCCCAGCAGGTTTCACCTCTAGGGTTAAACCAGGGCAGAGGAGAAATGGATTCTTTCGCTGTAGATTCTCTAATTTTACCCCTTATTTAAAAGAAGAGTAAGACCTTGTCTTCTCTAAGCCAGAACTCTGCTACCTTTGGTTTCTGTTTGAAAGGAGGTTTGCTCATGAAGAACCATGGTGCTGACCAAGTGTCAGCCCCTGAGGGGTTCCTGCTGAACCAGCCCCGCACAGGAGCGGGGAAGGAGCCTTGATGGCTTGGGGCATAAAGCATCAAATCAACAATTAAAGGATAATAGTAGCAAGTTGGGAAGGAAAGGGAAGATGACTAGCCAGGAAGGATTAGCCTGAGTCAGGGACAAATTTCCTGAAATTATACTCAAGCAGGTGTTTAAAGGGAGGTGGGTTATTCTCTTGAGTGGCTTTTCAGAAGTACATGTGAGCCAGCTACAAGGAGGTCTGAGAGGCCAGTGAGGAAGAAGTTCCTTCAGGGGAAGAGAAAGATGCTACCTCATAGGGTCAGGGAGAAAGTAGTGTGCTCTTGGAAGACAAGAAGATTTCTGCTCTTCCCAGAGTGATGTGAGAAGTAATATGCCTTGTACCATTGAGGATGTTAATGTGCTGTCTCACAGGTCCTTTTCCACTGGGGAAAAAGGAGTGTTTAAATAGCTAGTGTATGTATTTCCAATGTGTTTTCTTTGTATAATAGCACTAGATATTAAAAGCAAGACTTGCTGAAAGGAAAACAACCGTCTGGTATAAACTAGAGAGGCAAGTTCCACAGGAAAAATCAGCATCCTTTATAAGATGCCTTTATTAGGCAGCACCTAAAATCTTTGCCCGTTCCCTGCACAGGGAAGTGCAGGGAGGGAGGGAGGGAGGGAGGGGTAAAGTTTTGTCTTAAACTTTTTTACAAGCTTCCTTTGACACTGGGGAGCTGGAAGCAATGCAAGGGACTTCTGCACAGGTGAGGAGAGGACTTGCAGTTTCTGGTCTGAAGGGTTGGTGTAGCGTGATTGGTTGGTGCAGTGTGAGCATCATCTCATGAAATGGCCTGGCATTAACAAGTGTGACAGCTACCTCTGTTTATTTTTATTAAAATATTCTCAGATCAATTTTGTAACTCAAGTGTATAGACATCTGCCTTGTGAATCGAAGTGAGGGTTTGTTTTCTTCATTTTCAGTGTGTTTCATTACACCGGATTCCTTTACAAGACGAGCTGGTATTTGTTTGGCTGAGTTCGTTTCGGTGTTGTATAGGGACGGACACCCCAAATGCTAATTTCTGATTATTCTATCATTACATCGCTATTCTGATCATTCTGTACCCACTACAACACCTACATTGTTTCTTTTGGGATTAGCAGTCTTTAGGCAACAGTTTTGTTCAGGAGCAGTTATGTTAGTGTCCAGTAAAGCTGAAATTGTATATTTTATTCTTTATAAAGTATTTGTCAAATTACTGGTATTCATTAAATACATCTCCTACCTAAAGGAAGAAACCAGATTTTATTTGATTGTCAACATTTTGAACATACTACTAGCTCCTGACCTCAATCTAAATAAAAGAGTGAGACCTACAAATGCCGAGTGTATAAAACTCCAGTGTGTTTTATTGCACGAGGAAACTTCCCTGTTAAAAAAGCACTGTACTTTGAATGATTTCCAAAATATCTTGTTGGATTCAAAGTTGTGAAATGTAATTGCTTCTACATCCTGACAGAGCCCCGGGATCTGGAGCAGCTTAAGAAAAATGAAGACCGAAGGCCAGATTTTCAGAGGCAACTTAGTCCCACTAAAATTAATGCAAGTTAGGCACCTAAATGCCTTTGAAATCTGGCTCCGAGCCTGCAGTGTGTGTTGCTGTTAACACTTGGGACATTTTCTTTATGCCAGCCCTCCAGTTCAACTCAAGGAACAGGAGAGGGATTTCCTGTGTTGGTCAGCAACGTGCTGTTTAGCACTGGAGCTAACCCCAAGTGCAGGGCTGGGCAGTGCTGCTCTGGGACTTAGTATTGCTCTAGCAGGAGTCAAAGTTTAATTGCTGATACGATATTTGACTCCATTCTGAGCCACAAATGAGTTCTGAAGTAAGGAGGATGTCAAAGAAGAACTTCCCTCCCCGCCCCCCATTTTTTTTTCCCTTCTGGGTTTCGCTGTTCCTCCCAAGATGTGTTTTGAGAAGAGAGTGTATATCCCAGCAGCACAGCCATCACTGAACTGGGCTGCTTCTGCAGGCACAGTTTTATTTTATGGGTAATAATACTATGCAGCTTTTAGAAGGAGGAGCAGCTTTAGAAAGTAAGGCTGGAAAATAGCTAAAAAGTGTAATTTCTTTCCATCAAATTATAAAACTGTACTGTGCTAGCTGAAAGCACATAATGAGTAGGAAGTGAGCACTAATCTATTTGGCTCTGTCTGAACCTTCATATTTCTATTTATCTCAGTGGGAGATTTTAATATTCTACTGATGTTATTTTATATTTTGCTGACTTTCAGGTTGAGATATTGGCACTTAAAATCATGTTGACTGCCTGAATGCAGAATCAGGCTTTATGAGAATTAATAAAATCATGCTATTATGAATCTTGGAGATGGTACTAGCTGATATAAATGATGTCTGAAAATGATGTAATGAGCTGGTTTCGCCTTTACTTCAAAGCTCTTTTCCATATGCTTGAAAGCATTTTGCAAAGGTGTATGCATATTGAAGCCCAGATCCTGCTTAAATTACTAGGAGAGTACATCTGATTGATCTAACCAACAAAGCTAAAAGTATGAATGGAACTTTATTGAAGTTACATTGTTAATTGCTAATTACTTTTGTCCAGTCCCTGGTTTGCCCTCTGAATTTCCCTGAACACCTCCCTCCTCCCTACTGCAGTTCTTGACCACGCAGTAGCTTTGCTGATAGTGTAGCCATAGTTTTATTTTTGGGTAATAATACTACATTGCTTCTAAAAGCCACCATGCCGTGGCTTTGCTGCTGGTTCAGTGAGGATTGTAACAAAGCTGGAAAGATGAGCAGAACTCGATTTACCTTTTGACCCGTGAGGACTTACCACTGTTTGTGGTGTTGAAGAAGTGCAGAAGTGAACTGGCGAGGAATGCAGTATAGGAGCTAAGAGAACTGCAGCTCGTGTTGGTAGCTCAGTGCATGGCTGGAAAATTGTTGTCTAAAGTAATGGCCAAAAACCTTTTTTATTTACTCTATAAAGAAAATGGAAACACACACACACACAATTTGTAAAAATTGATTCAGCATTATAAATAAAAAATACATTGAAATTTGCTATGCAAGTAAAACATTTAGTTCATTTAATTTATTCGTTGTGAAGCTTAATTGAATGGTCCTGGAGAAATCACAAAAGTCTGTAAGTTTCTTCCTTTTACCCTGTAAGTTTGTTATGTGTTGGTGTCTGGGTTGCCAGAGGGTGAGTTGACTCTGAATACAGGCACAGATTTAAACATCTGGAACAAACAGGCCGTGTTATGGGGGAGCTCATGATTGATATACATATCTCCTTGGAGGTGTGAAGGCAAACTGCTAAAACATCTTCAGATAGGAAAAGTCCTGAAGCGTGAAGAGGCTTCAACCTCCTCCTCTTCCCTTTGCCTTGATTTGAAAAAGCCCAGCAAAACTCCTTACACATATTTTAAAAATTGCTCATAGGTGTTTGTGGAAGGCGAAATGCAGAAATATAACACATAATGGAACTATGTTGTCAGATGGACAAATGGTTTGGAGACGGGGAAGAAATTGATTCAGAATTCTCAGTGCTTGATCATTGCTTGTACCTGTGCCAGGTAGCACTTGAAAGCAGAAGGCAGAATAAATGGAGAAAACGCGTCTTTTTGGTCAAGAGTGTCTTTACGTGAATAAAGGCTGGATTTGCACTGAGGGATTCTGAGTTATATTTTTGCAGTTAGATTGTCAGTAGTGGTAGATCACTGCTCCTTCCATGAAATCGGTGGAAGTTGCAGACTCTTGCTTCTTTCAGAAAACAGGATATCGATGGCCTAGGCTTCTCTGCTGTCTCTCACTCGGTGTAAGTTATTTCTCTCAATGGAGAATTATTAAGACCTTTTTTAATGCGAATTTGTCTGTAGCTTGGCAGTGACATCTTTACTATGCAGGCATGCATGGTGGCCCAGTGGGAGTTTCAGTTCACTTCTGATTATTTCCCAGGCTTTGGCCGGAGAATTTCTCAGGCTCAGATGGTTCTGAGTGGTTGTTTCAGAGCAACCCCCTTCTTCACATTGGTGCCAGATTTTCAAAGACACAAATGCAGTATAAAGTGTGACGGCTTCATCTCCGCAGCTCAGATTCATGTGTTCAGAAAGGCAGTTCTATAAGTCTGTGTTGAAAACTCCCAATGATCTTGGTGATACTACAGAGAAAAATGAGTTCTTTCGACAGCAGAGAGGGAGGGAGACAAATGTTTTAATCAGAAGAACATAGAAAACCCCTGTGTACTCGTCAGTAACAGGGTTAGTGGGGAGAATTTGCTTTTTTAATTAAAAAAGTGAAAAATTAAGTCTCACTGTTAGACTGCTAGTTTCTGTTTCAAACGATGTGGCTGCATCATTACTTATTAATCGATACTATTTCTCTGTGCACAAGGAACTTATTTATTGTATTTATATAATGCTGCCTGATGAACAGAGTGGCTGCTTATGGTGCAGTGATATTGAAGTAGTTTGAGTTATAAATATATTTAATGATCCCTTTGTTGATGGATGGATTATTCCTCTTGGCCAAGGGGAGGGCTCGCCCAAGTAGCTTAAGAGAACAATTTGAGTGTCAGTTTCACAAGTGAAAAAAATCCAAAAAGGAAAAGGAAGCAATTCATTCACAACGGGACATGGTGCAGAGGAGGATAACCTGCCTTCAAAGATTTTTGTTTCGAGTATTATAATGTTTAATAAATAGTTTACTTCAAAGGCCTTTGCTGGAGAGAAAAAAAAAAATAAAATAAGCAGCTTTCCTGCTATTCTTGTTCACTGGTCCAGTGTTGCTATAAGTAGCTCATATCCTGTCCTCTGTGGTCTCAGGTGGTTAGCTTTTGTTTGGGAAACTGAAGCTTCAACCGAAAGAGCTGTGCCACCAGCTAAATTATTAGGTAGTTGACAATATGTCTCAAAAATCAATGGGACTCATTGTGGGACTTGGTGGGGGGAGTGGCTTTGGCAGGGGAGGAGGGGGTGTCAGTATTATTTTGGGTGATGAGCAAAGGCGACAGATCAGATCATGTAAAAATAGAAGTTGCTAAGAAAGGCATCTAAAGTAAATCCTTCACTTCCATCTTCGCCCCCCCCCCCCCNCAATTTGTTTTCAAGCATTGTTAAAGTTTCATAGAGTATGAGAACTATTGGGAGGTCATTTCATCTCTCCTCATTGTCATGATTAGCTGTAACAAAACCCATTCCCATTTGAAGTTCTTCTGACCTGTTCCATGTCCGTTTCGGAATTTCTGTGGTGGCTTGTTTCTGATAAATGTTGTGCGATGTGTTTGTGTTCCAACAAGTAAAGAAATGATTCAAGGCTTAAAGGAAAAGGCTTGGGTGTTTCCCAAATAATTACATCTTAGATTTTCTGGTCCTGGGCATATCAGCTAGGCTACTGTTTTGGTTTTTTTCCATTGTTTTAATTCCAAGTTGTTTCAAATCATTTGAGGGAGTAGTGTTCTATTGCTGCCGTCCTTCTAAACACCTCGTGTTTGTCCCTCACAGTGAGTTCTCATCTTTGGTGGTACAGTCTGGATCTGAAAATAAAACCATTCAATCTTGAAAGTGAAGGTTAAGAAACAGAATTGCAAAACTCCAGTCTTCAGTTTGTAGCCTGTTGTAGCCAAAACTGTAAGTGGCAGGACTTTGATGAGAGCTGAGCAGTAAAAGCAAGGAAATCCTGCTGGAGCTACCTTCACCCGTGCTCTTAGATGACTGAACATGGACAGTTTTCAACAGGGTTTAACTCTTTCCTCCTTGACAATATATTTTCCTGGGATCATATCTGGTGTTTAAGATCAGAAACGTAACCACTAGAGCAGCTTGCTCCAATTGGGGATTTACTCGGATGAGTCTGAGGGCTGTACGCCCTGTTTACTTGGCCACATCGAAGTCAGAAATTTCCATGAGTTTCTGTGAACAGATAAAAGAATATGGTTAACAAACTACTGCTCTGTAGAAAAAGGAATCAATATCCTGTCTCTAGGAACATCTCTTCTTGCATCCTGCACTTTCTGGTTAAATGGCAGGTAGTAAGAATGATGAACTTGATCAATCCTTCAATATGAAATCCAAAATAGAGCCCCAACAAGCTAAACATGTACATGGGCTGAGGAGGATGAGGAAGATGCCTGAGTCTGTTCTAGAGATGCATCCTCTGGTCCTGATTTCAATGTCTTCTCCCTGCATTTCCAGCCATGACAACTCCAAGCCAATAAAACAAATTGTATTCTCCTCACATGTGCTTTTGTTTAATAGGAAAATGTTTTTGTCACTGAGGATCAGTGGGATAAAGGGGATGAAGCTGAGAGTAAGGACAAACCACTGTTATCCAGAAAAAAGATACTGTAATCATCTGTAAGCAGGGCCTCATATAGGCAAAATACAGTCCTTGTCCAAGGCATAATCACAGACATGTGTTAAAGTCTGGTTTTCTGTTCTGTAAAGTGTGATCTATAGTAAAACATCCTTGCTTGCTCTGGATGGAGGAAGGCTGGTTTTACCAAATAATCTGCAGAAAAGTAGTGGTGGTTCTGAGGATATTGTAGAGCTTCACCAGTGATTCCCAGAGCTTTTGCTATTGACTAAGCATTTCATCAGAGTCATTATCTGATGACTGTGAAATACTTAGTCCCCAGAACATGCCAAGGATGTAATTGCTGCAAATCACCTCTTGGTTCAACTTACAGCTAATGAATAAATATTACAAATTAACTATTGCAGTAATGGTAATTAGTAAAGTGGGTAAAATAACTGGAAATTAAAGTGATTGAACTTGCTTGTTTGGAATTCTACAATGAGCAGTGAGTAAATGATGTATTACTTAAATCAGAAATTATATACGGTCACATGTATTTATGCTGCCCTGTCACTTAGACAAATCCTCTCCACTTGAAGGAACTGTTTGAAGAGGGAAAACATACACTGTGGTGGTGCCCAGGACTGATGAGAAGCTTGAGGGAAACTGTACCTTGTTATGACCATGGGACTTCAGCCCTGTTCTTTACCATATGTATGTGTGCACATGCTCACGCTCTGCCAAGCTCCTGTCCCACTCCTACAAGCTCTTCTTTACTCAAAGCCTATGCAGAAGTCTTTGGTGTATACTTTGTGGATGAGTCCTTATCTACTAGCCCCACAGTCTGGGGTCCTTTCCACATCTCCAGGTCCAGTAATACCTTCCTTTAGATCAGCCCGTTATAAAAATTTCAAAAGCTATTTTTATTTTGTCATAAACTCAACTGCTGTGGAGGAAAGCCATGAAACACCCTTACAGCCATCCACCAGCAAATTTATGAAACAGTGACTTGCCTTGCTTTGTTTTTTTCACAGAAAGACCATTTGTGAAGACCTTGTTCCCATTATCCCTCTGTGATAAAACTACATACCTGTGCTTCCTTTTAGAGGACAATGTAGTTTTGGTTTTCTGCCCTGTATCTTTTTTTTCTAATGTTTCCTGACTCAGGAGCATCATTTTCCAGATTTGAAAGGAAGAGCAGTCTGACTTCAGTCTTCCCTAATGGAAGTGGCCAAAAATTTGACATTGCAGTCTGAGGTTACTCACTCACTAGAGGGCATCGGGTACTTCCAGGGCCAGTTCTCTTCCATGGGCTTCTCTGCGTGGCCTGTGTTCATAGGGGACCATGAAGGGGATGATGTTCCTGTGTTCGAACTTTGGATCTAACTTTCATGCATGCAATGTGCCCAAGATGTCTGTAGGAAGCTGGCAGCTATAGCACAAGACCTACAGGTGCCCTGTAATTCTCTGGAGCATCATGCAGAAGCCAGATAAGATACCTGAAAGCATCCAAAATAGCAGTGGTACCTCACCCCTAAAGCTGGGTTAGATGTTTTGGAAGTAGCTTTTTGAGCCTACAGTTTACCAGGACCATTACTGACCGAGCATCTCTTCAATGTGTGACAGACTATCTAATGGCTTTGCCAAAGGACAAAGCTTCCATTAGGATCCCTTTCAAAATGTGTGAGAACCAGAGAATGTATCGGTTTGTTCTGTGTTTGACATTGCTGATCACAATAGTGCACACCCCACCCCCACCCCCCACCCCCCACCTTTTTAACCCCTCTAAATCCTTTCTTGTATTGGAAAGAACTCTTAAAATGATAACAGTAAAGGTTTTAAAAAACGAGTAAATTCTTACACGTATAATCTACTTCAGTAAATATGCTTATATGTAATATATTGCAGATCTATATGTTTATATAGAAATTATTGTTTATAAAGATTAAATGTAGGCGGATAAAAAGGAAACGGTGTAATGTAAATCTGAATTAATCAGGTTATAATGGCACTTGATGTGTTTGGGTAGTAAGGTTCTGCATGTGATAGGGAAGCTTAATTTGTGAGTTTTTTCCTCCCCCTGTATCTTAAATTTGTTCATGAGAATGTTAAATAATTTGGTGGAATTATAAAGCCAGCTAATTTTTATTTCAAATTAAATAGTACAAATTTAGGAAAATGTGGCTGGGAGGAGTAGAAACAAAAAGAAAAAACAGCAGAGAACCGAAAAAGCTTTCCTTGGTGGTTGTTGACTGCTACATGTTAAATTGCCTCACTGCTCCACTGGCAGGACCTTTGGGTTTGTGGACCTCAGTAGTTACAGCAGCTCTTTGGCATTTAACATACCTTGTGTTGATTTCTGTTTGTCATTATGTGCCCTTGAAATGGAAAGTATGCAAGCTTCTCTTCTGCATGTGGCTTAATATTCTTGGGCAAATAATTTTAAGCATAGATTATTAATTCCGATGCAGTTTCATCTTTATCCTGTGAAGCTAGATGTAATGTTCATGCTTTTTGGGGGGAGAATTGTGGTAGATTCTGGTTGACATAAGGATGTTTTTATGAAATGCAGGTAAAGGTGGGGGGGGTAAGAAGAATGACATGTGTGATGTTTTTTGAGAGCAAACATTAAAACAACAGTAGATGTTATGTATTATTATTTTTTGTTAAGGAGAGGAGCTACTTTAGATTTTCAGGAATCCATTTTTTTACCAAGAACGCCAACTTCAGCCTTAAAACATACGTATAAAAAAGCTGTGACATTGTAATGGATTTCTGAAAGATGTGAACCATAAAGAGTGTTTATGTTTAAAATCACCATTCACTTCTCAGTAAATATATAAAAAAGTTCCAGTGTTATTCTACAGCATTCAGCTTTTGTTTTCTTGGCTCTTACACAAAGAATATCCACATACTAAATCAGGAGTAAAACATGAGATCAAGTGTGCTATGAAAGTGCTTTTCTCCAGTGTACTTCCTAGAATTTTCTACAAAGCTGAAGCAGGGTTGCTCGGAACGTGTAAAGGTTGGGGAACTTGAGTGAAAGAAGGAGTGGTGCCTTGGTAGCTTGGAGCTGCTTGGTGAGACAACACTTAAGAATAGTGCTGGCCAAGTTAAGTTGCTCCCAGAAAAATGGGGACACCTTAAAAAGGTTAAAAACTGATGGGTTGTGTTGATTCAGGGACATGTTTTATAAGGGAGAAAGCAACCAGGTGACCAGCTGCCACTGAAAGCGAGCGGGCATGGGCACCCATATCCTAAATGTGTTCTAAAACCCTATTTCAACACATTTTACTTTAAAATTGCCCTAAATTAAATTACTTCAGCGAAGTCCCCCTTTTGGTTCATTTTTAAGCTACCAGAGAAGTTATGTCCTCCTTGCTGACATTTGTTTTGTTTTCAATGTATAAAATGTAACCTAAAATGATTCTTTGCTTGTATTAACTGATATTACATCCATACATTCCTTCTAAATGGAAAATGATGTTTTGGGATATCCCTATAGCTTTTCTTTCTGACTCTGTTTTGAACAGAACAAACTGAAATTCATGCAAGGTGCCCTTCACAACGCGGCGTTGTCTTTTACATGGTACTCGAGTGATACTTAAGAGTACAAACAATCACACCTTTCAAGAAACGCTGAGAGTCCCTGATATTTTTTTTCTTGGGTTTTCCTTTTTAACACCTGCTATCTTGTGCAGCATAACCTTGGCAGAGGATAAGGCTGTTCAGTGTGCAGTGAATCACATTCTGTGGTTCAGTGATGCCACCTGATAATCTTTCAGATGGTTGTTGTACTGGTGCTGACTCTGAAATTAAGATTCTCCTTATATGAAACGTAAAAGAAGAAGCAGAAAGACCTGAACAAAACTCAACCATCACTTCAGTTACTATTCAGTCATATGCCAGAAAACTTACATTTCTGAGTATTGATTGTATTCATTTACCACAGCAAAGTGCATTCATTGATAACTACCTGCTGGTATTGAATCAATCTTATGTGAAGCACGGGGCATTATTGTCAGGTAGGGTAAATAATATTGATTTTATTTTAAAATGAATACGGTATAGGAGAAATAAATTTGATTCTATGAAGTCATTTAATTATGTCCTATTGACTATATAAACAGTGAAGGTCATGTAATAATATGATATCATGAGGCAAGTTCCAGCTTGTAAGCTTTAGCGAGGTTACCCCTCCATAATGGCAGTAAACACATTTTGTTTTTGTTTTGTATTAAAGGAGGAAGAGAAATCCAATGCCTCTAATCGATCTTAAAGTAGGATCCCAATTGTTGCCAAATCCTGTGACACTCTGTAAGTAGAACTATGGTCTGTACCGACTGCAGCAAGGCAGGTCCTTGGTTATGTTGGAAGTCAGCAGATTTTTAAGCTTCAAATATTATTCTGACTAATGTTCTCTGCTGTCAAAACTCCTTATCTTCCAAAATAAGCAAATAATCAGGAATGGGAGAAGGGTGTTGCTTTGGTTATACCTTTTTGCTTAATCATCTTGCAAGCTGCTGGCTCTCTGAAAGAGGAGTGAGGAAGGACAAGTTCAGTAAGCAACTGCCAAAACCAGAGCAAGCCATGGAGATCATCTCACAATTTCTCTTGAAATCTATCACTGAGAAAGTTATTGAAGAGTAGCAGCTAAAGCACCGAAACTCTGAAACAAGGAACCCTTTTTGGATTACAGGCAATAAAGATTTAATCATTGGCCATATACCCAAAACTTCTTCTTAGTCCTGAAGTCTTAGTATATGAGAAAATAAGTTGCTCGTTATCACATATCATATGAAGAGAGCAGGAGACATGGAGAATTCTGCCAGTGCCCTGTGATCTTTGCTTCATTTTAAATATTTAAGGTCAAAAAAACATGCAACCAAGTTGTAGCTGGTTGAACAGCTATCTAGAATTCCACACTTTAGGAAACATTAAGTGAGGTCAAAAGAGCTGGAGTTAACACCAGTTCTCTGTATTTGTAAGGGAGGCAGAGGATGTGAGCCACGTGACTGTGACTGTAACTCGTGGATACAGTTTGTAGAAAGTAGTCCATAGACAAATTAAGGTAGATGAATAATTCCCATTGATCAATGTTACAGAAACTGACATAAACATCAGTGGTCTTCTTTGTGCACCCTGTAGTCAGATTTGTGGATATTTGAATTACTGAGTCTATTTTGAGGTATGGACCGCTGATCTGCATCTTGGTTGTCCTCTCAGTACATTTTCCTGGCTCTGTGGCATGCATCGTAGTCATGTACTGATGCAGGGCTGTCTTGCCAGCCAAGTTCCAGCCATGTTGGATACTTTTAAACTAAAAAAAAAAAAAAATAAAAAAAAAATCAAAACAACAGACAGGAAAGAAAATATGTAACTTTTTAAATATGTGTCATTTAAAAATTTTCATAGTAAATAATGTTGTAACACTGATCTACTGATCTGTTCAACTTATCTCACCATGAAACATTCTCAGTTCTATTTCTTTACAAATTTGACAGACAAACTGGGAAACCTTAAATCATCAGGATAAACCGTGTGTTTCTTCCTAAGATTATACTGCAGTAGGAGGAGTATTGTGACAGATAAAATCATTACTAGTTATTTCTAGTCTTACAACCCTTTCCTCTTCGTCCTCATTTTACTCTACACAGCAATGCTCAAGAATTTGTATTTCTCAGCAGTGTTCTTTGTTGTTACTAGTTACTTTTCCTGTTCCCACACCAGGTTTATATTATTACTGATACACAAACTCAGGTTGATATTTATGCTAAGTGTTACTAACTGCTATGTTGAAAATAAGTATGTAACTATGGATGTGTTACCCAACCATATTATCACTGTTAAAATTCTTTCCAGTTGACTGGCTTTCATCTTGTGGCCATTGGGTCACTCCTGGTCTTACAATCACAGACTGATTTGGGTGGGAAGGAACCTCAAAGACCATCTAGTTCCAGCCCCTTTCCATGGGCAGGGACACTCTGCTAGACCAGGTTGCCCAAAGTCCCATCTAACCTGGCCTTGCCTTCTCTTGGGGTAGAGAATTCACAGCAGACTTGTGAATCAGTTCAGGTTTCTCGTGAAGAGTGGTTTTGTTTTTTTGAGGGCAATGATCCACAGTTAAAGGAACATGACCAAGTTCTCTGGTGATCGAAATAAGCACACTGCAAATTGCATGTCACCTCTAAACCAGCAGAGAAGTTAGCCTGGTGACCCTGAAAATAACTCTTGGGCCTAAACTAGGAGTAGCAGCTGCAAGTGTAATAGTCCAAATATACTGTAGGTTGTCTGAGCGATCATTCTGTTGGATCACACTCAGAAAACTGATGTTGTGAGAAGTAAACATAGTTTATATACCTAGTAAGATATAACAAATGTATAAAATACATCTCTAAAAGAAACCCTATAATGACTGATTGCAAACATATTTCCTGTGGCATAAAAGAGTATTGTGAAGAGTAGAACTGGTAAAATAGTCTGTTATCTTTAAGTTTCATTTATGTTTAAAGAAATATTGCTAGCTCACTTTCTCCACTCTTCATTACAATTGTCTGAAATGGCTTCATGTGATCCTTTAATTGTTATATCAAAAAATTGAGTCAGGAACAGAGATGAAAATACAGAGATCAATATACTCCGTGCTCTGAATGCCTCACAAAAACTTAGTCTAATTAAAAACATAAATACTGAATCACTTTAACTAGCAACTGCAAAATATTGCCCTGAGGACAGAGGTTGAATCAATCATGAAGTAGTGTCCAAAGTCACACACTGATAACTTTGGGGAGGTTGTTAGGAGTTGTTAAGTGAGGTATCCTAGTCTGATCTTCGGTGATTTGGGTGATTGTGTTCTACTGTCCTGTCAAGCCTAGTTGGATAAGGTGGTGTTTGTTGCTTCATCCCCAGTCCCAAAACCACTGAATAATGTTGCTGTTCACTGGTAAATGACTCCCAGAACTGACTTTTGCCTGAACCTCTTAGGTGAGTGTTATGGCTTTGGGTTAAGGCAGCTCAGTCATAAATTGTCATATGAGTATTTGACAGTCACTAACTTTGTGTGAGTGAAATATTTACAAATATAAGCCTGGTTTTTAAATAGCTGCTTCAATTCATCAGTACACATTAGTGGACAAGATTAATTAGATGAGTGCTTAAAGCTGAAAAAAAAAAGAGGGTAGGCTTTGCATTTTCTTTTTTCAATTTTTGCTATTTCAATTTCAGATTTTCTTTTCTTTTTTCCCTGGTCTCCTCTGTGGTATTTTATGTGTGATACGCACATCAGTTGAAAGAAAAATGTAGAAACTTTCTGTGGAGCAGAACTGGACGCAGCTTTCCTGATGTCTGGGTCACATCTGGGCTTTGAGAAGGAAATCTCTGTATTCCTTGGTTCTGAGGAGGTGCAGGAGCAGAACTCTGGACATGTATTTTTAACCAGAGAGGAGGACTGAATACAAGTACCTTTAGAGTTAGGTGACAGGTGATCAGGGGCTTGTATTGCTACTTTGGATTTAGGTGCTTCAGTTCTGCCTAAGTGTCCTGCTTTGGTTATACCAGTCTTTTATTGGCTCTGGCCTTTAGATATTAACAATGGTTGTCGTGTAAGGCTTGAATTGTGGAAGCACTAGTATGTAACGTAAAAGAACATTTGAAGTCCTGTATGAATAGTGCTGCTAGTACTCAGAGATGCAACAGCACATAGTTCTGAATTATAAAGGTTAAAGCATGTGCATCTATTGCTAATGTAGGTATCCATGCTAATGCTGTGAAGTGATCCCTGGAAATTTAATGGTAGAAAACAGCTATAATACTGGTGCTGAAGCTGTACTATTACTGATATACTTTCGTGATGACTTAATACCCAGAATAGTTAAGAAACATAATTAAGAAACTATTTTATTACTTATAATAGCATTTATAGAGTTTGTGTGAATTTCCATAATCTCACCATCAGTCATCTTTGTCAGTTTTATTGCATCTGAAATAAAAACCAAACTTTGTATAGCTGAGGAATTAAAAAACGGAGTGCAACATTCCTTGTATTTTGTAGTAGGGTTTTTTTGTACCATCCCCATCCTGAGGAAGACAGTAAGGATGAAGGATTAATTCTTCAAATTTTTTCCAGGCAGGTATGTCCATATTAATGTGCAGTGTAGCAGCTTGCTCAGTTCTTACTGAACTGAAAGTTCTCACTGAATATCTTGGGTGACACCATGAACTTACTGAAATTGGTGGGACTGCTGACATGAACCAGTCCAGGACAAAAACAGATCTAGGGTTTAAAGGCTATATCTTTCTGACCAGAACAGTAATGCTACTAAAGCACCTGAATCAATTGCCAGGCTGTATAATTGCCATGGTGTGAGAGCAGTGTCAGAAAGACATCCGGAGAGATTACCACACAATTCATGCATCATCTTTGAAGGTGTGACTTCTTGAATAGTCAGTCCTCTCTCACAGCTTGCCCTCATGACCAGCTAGACTCCTCCTTTGAATTTTGAGTTTGCAGCAGTCTTACTAATGCATCTGGACTTGCCCAGGTTCAAATGGCTTCATATTTTAACTTCCCTAAATCCATATTTCAATCTGAAGAGCTTTGCAATCTGACTCAAATCTCTGTAAAAAGGTCTTGGCTTCCTGAAAGCATTTTTTCTCCAGTTGTAGATGTCATTGTGCTACCTGCTGTACAAAACAAAACAGAAAGATGCTGTGGCTTACCAAGTAGTATTTGGAAGCACTCCAAGGCAAATTAACAGACCAAGCTCTAACCAGTGCTTGCCCGACCATTAAAAAACTTTGTAAGCTCCAAAAGAATGCAGTTTGCTCTGCAATTTTCTCCCTATGAAACTTACAGACTAAACCCATTTTTGCAGTCAGTGGAAAATGAGACCTATGTAAATGTTCTCTATGGCTGTAGGTAGCCTCATGGTGAATGAAAGGCCTCTGTGCTCTGCTTTTTTTCCATAGTGCCAAAAGTAGTGCTCAGCTTGAAGGGAAGAGGAGTCAAACATTTATTATTCTCTGACCACCCAGAGGGGGAAAAACATTGGTGTCTAGAAATTAAGCAGCATTTCCTTGACATTTCTGTAAATCAATTCTACTCTTTTTTTTTAACCTGGAGAGGGATGTGTTGTTCCCTAAATCGGATAGTACTTTTCAAAAAGCGTTTCCTTACTGAACTGACTGAATAACTTAAAAATTTGTAGTAACTGAAATGAACCCGTAAAATAGGTAATAATATGTAAAATATGTAAAATACTAAGTACCCTACAGACATGGGGTTGCTAAATAGCTAGTACTGCAGTTTTACCCATCTTTGTTGGCTTTTCCCTTTTTATAAGTTGTTAACTTATATACATCACCCAGGTCTCCAGTCAAACCAAACTCTACAGGTTGCTTTTGTGAGCCTTGCGCAGTTTGTGATCAGCGGACCTGTTCGTGTGGTTGCAAGAACCCGTTACTCTAACAAATTGCCTTAGCAAGACACAAGCAGATGACTTGGTAGTCATTTGTGGCTGATGCAGTTCATTGCAACCTTTATCACTTGGACATCTGAGTAACTCTTCTCCTTAGACAGTGAACTCAAGGACAGTTAAACCAAATTTCTGACTGGAAGATGTGGAGTCTCCTTCTCTGGAGACATTCAAGCCCAATCTGGATGTGTTTCTGTGTGATTTAATCTAGGTGATCCTGCTCGGGCAGGGGGGTTGGACTGGATGATCTTTCGAGGTCCTTTCCAACTCCTAATGCTCTATGAATCTGTGAAAGACTTAGTTGTAATGATATTGGTACCACTTACACCTTTCTGATGGCAAGAACAGGAAGCGGACAAGCAGCTGCTTACAAGGCAGTGTATACTTTCATAATACTGAGCATCCCCAGCCATTTTTGTATATGAAACAATTGAAATCTCGGGACAAACAAGTATTATATATACATGTAGGTAATGGAGGTTCGAAGTGGCAGCAGACTTTGTCTTGCCTGCCACTGCTGAGCCATCACCGTTTCCTGCATGCATCCGGTAACAGCAGTTACTAAAAATTGATTACACCTCTTTGTTTTTTTTTTGGGGTGTGTATTTGTTTGTCTTTTCAAAAGAGGTGTATCTTTTTAAAAAACAAACCCGAAGACCCATCCCATTTCTCAACTTATAGCTCATTCTCTGCTGTATGATGAAGAGAACATGGCATGGTGCTTGTCAGTGGTTACATTTTTAGTATTCTGTAACAAACAGCTCAAAGGCTCTTGCCCAGATAAAACAACTGTAGAAATAAAATGTGAGGTTTTTTATCAATGCATGTTTAAAACCAATGTATTACACGATGGGGTTAGTCATGTTTAACCACATTGTCTGTACATAACTGATAAGATATATTTTTTTCCTACTCCAGGTCATATTCTGTATTTAGGGAATATGATCTTGTAAACACTTAGGCATGTGATTTGCCTTATACTAACAACTCCTGATGGCTATTGTTGGCCAGGTTACACTTGAAAAGTTAGGCAAAAGCCATCAGGATTGGGACACGTTTTAGAAAACAAGATGTTCCTTTTTCTTCTGCAGATTTTTTGATGCTCATTTTCAACAGATTTTATCAGAGAAATACGTATTATTCCAGTAGCACCTTCTGGTGTTTTGAGACAAAAAAGCAAGTTGCTAAACCGTTTTGACAAAGCTGTAAGCGTCGTGGCTGGAACCTGTTTCTAACCAGCCTGCCGATGAGTTAAGGCAGCGGTGTGTGTTGTACGTATGTTCCACATGTGGTACTCAAGGCGGTTCTCCCTGTTTTTTTCATTAAATGACAGATATAAAATAAATGTTTGAAGTATAAGTTGACCGTATTTGAAGCATAAGAGTGATGAAAGTGATGCATTATGTCACTGTAGCATATTGACATTATCAATTATGTGTTATTAAACAGCTTAGCTAACTGAATGATTTACCTTGTGTTTAACTGCCTTTTTCAATTAAAGGTAGCAAATGCTGTAGAACTGGGGCACGGTCATAGAAACCATATATTTTCTCCTGTTAACACCAGCACTGCTGACATGCAAGTGATGGGAGTGTTGGCATTTTGCTGCAGGCTCTAATGGGCTGGTTTAAATGGTCTAAAAAAAAGTGATTAATGATTAGGAACAGGACTGTTACACAGCTTCACAGCTCTTTCCTTCAATGCGTTTCCATTTATGTCAAGCTAGCATACACTTGGGAGGTGTTATTTCAATGTAGTCAACGCAGGGTTGGGTTCCCCCCCACCACCTCACCGCCTCCCCACCATTTGTTTCTGTTTCATAGGTCTCCTTAGTTGGCCAGACAGAGCTAGTGTTTCCTTAAAGTTATAAGTTTCAGCGATAAAGGAAAATAATCCACAGGCTTTGTATATCTGGTGATCAAAATCTAAACTGTGGAATCTTATTCTCGTTTCAGAACTGTAAACGCTGTCTTTCACAGCACTTTACTTAGTCCTGTTTGGTGTGTTGTGTTGGACATAATATAAAGGTTCTTCTCCAAGTAATCGAAGCACTTGGTCAGCCAACACACGATTCTCTCTGCTATTAACTTGATTTTGCAGCAAGCAATAATTAGTACTGCTTGTTTCCGACTCCGGGGTCACTGTCTGCCCCAGGCCCTCCCCCTATATAGATGGATACACATATACGTGTATATCTGTTTTATGTATTTCTTTGGGAATTGAGGTGTTTAAACACTACTGCAACACTTTACACTTCTCCTAAGTAATAATTAGCTGCCATTAGTAGGAAAAATGAGGAGTTCCAAAAGAAAATTGAAACCAAGGTTGGAAAATCCAGCATTTTACTCTCTTTAATGAACCTCACGACAGTGAGATATCTAGTAGATATATACGGCATTCATTTTCTTTGCTCTTTTAAGCTAAGGATCAAGCATCAAATGCAGAAGAATAGTGAGGATTGAACACACAAGGGGATGGTACCTTCTCTTTTTCAGAAGTTTATTTCACGTTGCTAAGCCATTCACGTGTCTGCATTTGCTCTTGTATATTTGCTTAGAGTAGGACACTGAGTAGTATTTTAGTTGCTAGCATTTTGTTAGTGTTCCAAGCAGGAAGCCAAGTCCTAACTGTGTGCAAGTTCAACCAAATTTTCCAAACAAGCTTAAGAAAAAGTTTATAAAATAATTTGTGGGCAGAGGGGAGATGATTTAGAGGGCTGTGGTGTTGGCTCCAGCATGTACACTAGAGCCACTCTTCGGCACAACAGTTAGACCAAACAGATTTTGCAGTGTCTGTCAGGGAAGAAGCATGGCTCAGAGATGAGCATGCCCCCCTGTTGGCTTGTGCTTGAATATGGTGCTCGAGATGATGTTGTAACTCATCGTCCTTTCCTAACGCTATTTTTAGCCACCTGTGCCAGGAAAAAAAGGCTGGGGCCGGCTTGCTGGGTGGCTTGCTGGGTGGCTGTTGTGTGATTGTTCCATGTTAGCTTTGACCCAGGTGATGAATTGCGTCCAAGTGTAACAGAGGGAAGAGGGTCCTAAAAGCATTGTGGTCCAACGCATTCTGTGAATAAAGGGTGTCCAGCCAGAAGAGAAAGCTGCAACTGAGTGTGGTAAGAGCATGAGCAGAGGGGAACACAGTTACGAACACCCACAAGGCTATAACACTGCTTTAGAGATGGCAGCCAACTAGGAACCCCATCTGTGAGACAGCAGCTCATTCATTGTCCTGGTGCTGCCAAGCCTGCTTGTTACTTCTGAGAGACCCTCCTCTCTTGCTCCCCTGGTATGTGGAGGGGGATTTTCTTGTATCTGTATGTGCACGGGCTAGAATACATGTAGCTGTTACTACGAGTGTGTAAAGCTGCTTCCCTTCTTCCTCCCTTATTACTTATCTTCTCAGCAGCCACATGAATGCCCTGGGTTGTTTTGTTGGTGTAGTTTATGTTTAAAAGTCTACCTGTGTTTCTCTGGTCTCCATATGGGTCAGGGGAACATCTGCTCTGCATAGTTTGCAAGTGGTACTCAGGCCCCTGGAACCTATGTGGTGTGGCGACCATTACCACAGCGTGCCCAGCCTGCCGCTTGTCTTTTGGAAGCGTGTCTTGAGCTTCACTACACACATGTATTCTTCAGTTTTCTGCATGGCTCAGGTTCGCTACCAAGATTCTGGCCTGAAAGGATGATGTAGAATATAAATACTTTTATTCTTTTCCCTTAGGCATCAGTGCAGCGCTTTTCCCCCTGTAGTTCCGAGCAGTGCTGCTCGTGGGCAGGTTTCAAAGGAACCTCATCTCCATATGGTTTTACTGGATAATCCTTTATCCACCATCCTCAGCTCTCATTCCGTTGCTTTCTTGCCTGTGGCTACGTTTCCATCTCTGCATCAATTAGCAGAGTGATTTATACAACAAGCAAGCAGTTTAGAGGTAATGGTACACAATTAACATCTCATTCCACCATAAAGGGTATGCTAAATACCCCAGTCACTGCTTTCTCTGCCTGGAATTGGAATAAGCGTTTGTGCTAATTCACACGCTATCTGACGTGAGGCGGGCCCGCTTCGTGCGGCACTACGCCATTAATCTAATTACCGAGAGCCGCTGACGAAGCGCCGTCCGAGCGGGGAGGAAGACTCCGCGAGGCGAGACCGCGCCTTCCGCGGGGCAGCGCGGCAAGATGGAGACCGGAGCAGTGCTACCGTTGCTGCCTGTTGCATCGTCTCTAATTACCGCCGCGCCGTAAGCACAACCCGGCGCCGATGTAAATAGAGCTGTAGTTACGCTCTCATGTGGCTTGTAGGAGAAAATCCTCAGTGTGCTGTTGGATTAAATGATGCGTCCTGATTGACGGCTACCTTGAGACTGCGCCGATGGAGTTGTCAAAGCCTTTAACGCTGACGGGGCCGCTCCCGCCGCGGAGACGCCGCTCGCACGGCCGGGGAAGGGAGGGTGTGTGGGCCGCCCCGAGTCTGCCGGTCCCCGCGGCTCGGAGCGGAGGGGAATAGAGCTCAGCGGGGCTTGAACCCGGCTCGGGGTGCGCGGGGTGTTGGTGGTGTCTTACCGCCACACGAGGAGTGGGGAACGCGGCGGAATCATGGGCTGATTGAGTTTCTGCGGCTGGGGCGAGAGCTCGGCGGTGGGGGCCTTCTCTCACTCTCTTCTTGCCTTTCCCTTTTGCTCATGGTTTTTGTGGCTCTATCCAATTATTATTATTATTATTATTATTATTATTATTATTATTATTATTATTCAC
>VXBZ01003466.1:317444-328929 GCA_013399135.1 Heliornis fulica
CCCCCCCCCCCCCACCCTTAGTCTTTTGCACTGCTACTATTACCTCTTTTTGTTTTCTTCTTTTTTTGTTATGGAGATCTGGTTGTAAGAGGTAGTTTTGCATTACATAAACATCCAATATGCTTAGTGGCAGAAGTGGGACAGGATACTGTTACCCTTACAAAACTATTAAGTAACATCATTTTGCCCTACTGTAATTTTTGCCAACCGGTTGTCGACTCATACAGTTTTGTGGAAGAGGAACACCTGTTTTCTCTGCCATCAAAAGCTGGGCAGCTCCTTTCGGGTACCTCAGTACTGACTTGACTCTGACTGGAAGAACTAGGCTCTGAAACCCTGCGGAGGCGAGCAGTGGCTGGTGACAGCTACTCATCAGCGCAGATCTGATGGCTAGCAGATTTCCTTGCTCTGAGAGTCCACCCGCAATCTATTTATGACTCCAACA
Organism: Heliornis fulica; assembly: GCA_013399135.1. Taxonomy (NCBI): domain Eukaryota; kingdom Metazoa; phylum Chordata; class Aves; order Gruiformes; family Heliornithidae; genus Heliornis; species Heliornis fulica. The sequence continues at coordinate 317,890 of VXBZ01003466.1, forward strand.
GATGTTTCTTCTGGTTTAGGCCCATGGAAACCTTCTGGTCTCGCAACTATAACCCGAATTCCACAGCCTTCCCCAGTTTATGCCCCCTTCCTTCTCCCGTCCTCTCCTGAGGATAAAGGAAGAAAACCCGAACCTCGTGGTGTATCAAAACTTCTCCTTTGTGTGTTTGGCATTTCCTTGCTACATCAAAGGCATGGTGGCAGCGTTAGTCGCATAATGAAAAAAAAAAAGGTATATTCTTAATTGTCTTGGCTGTAGCAGTCCTGGCAGGCATTGCAGCTCTGTTAGAGAGTTAAAAGACCCTCCTTCCCACCACTGCACCCCCCTGCTCACCTCATCCCCAAGAGATATGGACCAGCTTTACAAAGGGATGGTTATGTGGGTATTTAGTGGGTCCAGCCAGCAGCAGAAATACATCAAAGGTAATGTTAAAGAAGGAACCTTTCTTTGCAGCTTTGTCTTTTTATATTCTGAAAGGTCATTTGTGAACGAACTGTGCCAAAAAAGGCTTTTCCCCAGAAGTTTACTGTTGTTATTTTTTACTTTTTGATTACAGTAACTTGCTTATCCCCCAAACAGACTAAAGAACAATAAACAAATACAAAAGGAAAAGGAACAGCTCATCAATAACAAAGACCTGTGTTTTAAAGCTTTGAGTGTACTGACTCTTACATCTCACTCCAAGCAAAGCAGGAGCCCTGCAGAGAAAGGAATCTAAAAGATATGAAAATTATAAAGATAGTAAAAACAATGTTTGGTAGGGATATTTTAACTCGGTGTGGAGAACTGAGCTTTAAAGTGCAGCGCAGTGAGTTTCCCTCCTGCCCCCAATGCTGTCCGATGTGGAGCGTGTAGGGAATTTGGTGTTTCAGACACTGTGAAATCCTAGGCGAATGCAGAAGGTCTGGCTCCCACATCAAGTTAGAATTTGGAAATCATGCAGCTCGGGAGTGTGGCTTAAAAGCCTAAATGGCATCTAAACTTAATCCTTTAAAATCGTATCAAAACAGTCTATTGCAAGAGACAACATTACAGTCTGCAATCCAACTTATGTCTCTTTCTGTTCTTTCTTTTCCTGCCCCCCCCCCCTTATTTATTTTCAAACTCCGAGTACAAAGAAGACACTAGCCATGGATACTGAAACTGTGCAATTTGGTGTAATTATATTCCCCCCCATAGATTTAATGAAGGACTTTTAAGTACAATTTATCTTTGATAAATAGTCCCTCTGCACAGAATGTTTATTAGATTGACAGCAGAATACACTCTGCAAGCTTTTTTTCCTTGCCACTTATGACTCAGATGAATTTTAATAGGAGTAAAAAGCTTTTATTTGCACAGTAATTTCACTTAAGGATCATATCCTTCAGAAACTGGCAGACACTTATATGTCTTGATTGCAAAACAGACACTCAAGAGTAAAGAAACATGCATAAGATGTTATTATTTGACTTGTCACGCTGCTGCAATTCTATTTGCAACTTATGTCATCAAATCTCCTATAGGCATCACCTCCCCTCTCCCTACAGCATAACGTGAATACGTGTGCGCGTAAGCGCACGTGCACTCGCCCTGCTTTCAGAAGGAGTAGCCACAAGGAGCGTGCCGCCGCATCGAATGCGGTCGCTGGTGCCGGGACAGCGCTAGCTCTAGTTTGGGTTGGAAAACAAGAGGCCTGAGTGGCACAGTCTTAATTGCCATGATGATGCCTGCAGGAGGCTTGGAGTTGAAGCTTTTCGCATACAATATGGTGCTGGTTTCCCCATGCCATACAAGTCATAACAGACGCGGGCGTTCGGGAATGGGGTCTCAAACCTTTGGGTGCCGCTTGCATCTTCTGGGCATGTTGTGGCATTTTACTCTGTTTTCTGGGCGACGGCGGAGGATCGGTTTGTTCAGCCATTTGCTTGTGTTTCTGATGTTCTCAGCGAGTGCTTCCAACCCAACGGCCGTGCTCTTGGTTGTAGGCAATCTCGTGTGCCCCAACGGCATTTGCGGAGGACGATAATCCTCTGTTACGTTGGTTTAATTTGGCTTTGAAAACTGCTTTTTGAAGATGTCAGCACAGAGTTAATCGCCTTTCTGCTTGTATTTCTGAATACCTTGTTCCACTCTCTCCAGAAGCAGAAGGTAGAGTTCCCCCTTTACCTTCACCATAAGGATATCGGGTTTTTTCTGTCTGTGTAAAAACAAGAAGTAAAGACACTTTATTGCTAGTAAAACAATAGCTAATTGTTTTGGAGGAAAACATACTGTTGGAAGCAAGGTGTTGAACTTTACATCAGCAAAATACGCATTTGAATTGTAAATGTAGCTCACCCAATGCTTATTATTAATACCTTTGTTTAAATTATTGATGAGGAGCAGTGCTGGCCTTCTCTCGGTTGGCCTTGGGGAGGGAGAGGAGTTTGAGGCAGAGACCTGCTGCCATCTACTGGCTTTTTCTGCGTTCATGTTCAAGTGCACCGGGACAAACGTGAGGGCCATCCGTCTAAGCACTATGAATTCGCTCTCAAAGCCATCGCAAGCCCGGAGCTTAAATTGCCGCACACACTTCAGATGTTTTCAGAAGGGCTTTGTTTAAAGGGATGCTCTCAGAGGCTTGAGCCTCATCGTGTTCTTTTTCATTTTGAATCTATAAAATAGATTATATATATTAAATATGTTTACTATAAAGCATATTAGAGGAAAATTTTTTTTCTCCTCTAGGTAAATAAGAGCTGCTGAACAGTTTTTATTGCAGATAAAAATTATTTAGGTGATACCTTTCTGAAACGTTACATCATTCTGTCTGTGGGGGCAAAAAATGGAAGCAAAATCGTTTAATACGTGTGAATTGCAAAATCTGAACAAAAGCAGACAATAAATACTCTTAAAAAATGCTTAAAAATGAAAAGTTTGGGTTTACTGTGTATAGTGTCAGTAAATGTGAAAGTTTCAAATCGGTCCTGTTGTGGGAGATCTGCCAGGCTTTCCCAAAAGATCTGGTTTTGATTCAGCAGAGCACTGGAAACAAGTCCCTCAATATTCTGCATCCACTAAAGATAACGTGCAGTTAGCATAAGGATATTTCCCTTTTTAAAAATTTGCGTCTCCTCTCTCAACCCCCAATTTTTTAAATTAATCTGATGTTTCTTTGTGGTACTTGATTATTTCCTTCCATGGGCTTGTTGCTACATACTGGGGGTGCATATTTTTCTTTTACATCTTGAGAAATGAAACTCTGAATAAAGATTTCAAACAGTGATTTTTTTAGACGTTCCTGGAAGGAGTAGATAACAGATGTATTATACAAAAAAAAAAAAAAGTGCCATAAAATAGTACAGATAATTGACTGGATTTCACATAGGTGTAGTTTTCTAAAACATTCCTCTTCCTATTCTTTAGTACAAATTACAGATACTGACGAAGGTTGCCGCAGAGCTGAGCAAGTACATGCCAGAGAAAGCAGCAGAGGACACCTCCAGTATTTTGAGATCTCCTATGCCTGGAGCAGTGGTGGCAGTTTCTGTCAAGCCTGGTGACACGGTAAGAAATATGATCTATGTATCTGCATTTTCATTATATATTCCACACAAATTTCTCCTTGGTGCAACTGAAACTGCAGGTCACAGTTGCTTGCTTTTTTTATTTTTTTTTTTTTTTGCTGGAACTTCACCTGTAGAATAAAGTGTGCTGAAGCATGTGTGCTGCTTTCCATTTAAATTATAAAAAACTAATAAGGAAGCACAATTCAAATTAAACTTTGTGAAAGGAGCATTCTTAGCTGGATACAAGTCCACAGGTGAAACTCAGTGAAAAGCTTGACTGTGGGTTTTTTTGGGGTCACAAATGCTTTGTTGGGGGCGGGGGGGAAGAGAAAAGTGTGTGTGTGTGTGAATGGGTGCATGTAAATCTATGTAAGAACAGCTATGCTGTTAGCGCAGGCAGGAGACAATTATTTGTTTTCTGCCCTGAAGAAATGAAAATGTTGCTAAGCACAAGGGTCACAGGATAGATATTTAACTTTGTCATGTGTCTTGTCCTGTCCTTCTCCTGTCTGTGTATCCAATTGTCGTGTCCTGTCCCCCGTCCTCACTGTGTGTTCTCTCACTCTACCCTGCTTTTTTTTAACCATTCCCATGTTAGCATTTCACAAGACACAGGAGTTTCCTGAGTTGGAAATTCCATGCTGAGAATTCCCAGTCTCTTACAGGAATCCTGCAGAAGGAATAAACTTGATATACCGAAGGGCAGGAGAACATGCCGTTGCTGTCCTGGGGACTTCCAGTACTGCTTACCTCACGTTGAGCTGGAAACAGGTGTAAACGCGGTGGTTTAGACTTACACACAAATCCTCCCTTGAACTCAGCTTTATATGAAACTCTACTACATTCTATCATAGGCTATTTCTAAGGTCAAGGCCGGTATCTCTCATAGTCGCTCACGGGAATAGAACAATGCACTCCAGGAGTATTTGAATCAGAATGTGCAGACTAATTTAAAAATACCTTTGTCAGTGAAACAATGCCAAAAACATGTATGTGGCACTTGGGTACCAGCAGAAAGCTTGAGTCTCAGAGTTTAGAATTTATGGCAACAAAACCTTGATTTTCTTGGGAGATGACGTAGAAGTGGGGTCAAGATCTCAAGTCCCAAATTAGCACTGCGCTTGCTACGTGACTGTCATCAGTCCTGCTAGTGCAACGATTTGTTTGCTTACATTTTGCTATGGTGCCCCTTTTGTTTTGAGAATATATGGATATTTCTAATTATCTACAGAGAGGAAGGGGTCGTCATGTTAATATGAAAGAGCTGTAGGCACAAATGTTTGGATTAGTGAAATAAAACCATTTCTGAGAAAACAGAACTAAGTACAGCTGAGTAAAAATTAGTGAGGCAGAAAATCTTTTAGCTTCTACCCTCAGCTTTCTAGTTTTGTCATCTACACATGCACACACACATTCTGTTCATACCTTTAAAACTAGCTGTGTTCAAATAAAATTAATCACTGTGTCATCGCCTGGGTAGAGAAAACAGCGATTTCTGTGTCTGGGCAGCAAGAGAGGCTGAGGGAGGGACCTCTTAAGCAAATACTTATTTTCCAAAGAATGGAAACATTTTTAAGGCAATGATTTTGAGCCATTTTCATTTCTTTAAGATTTTTTTGAGAGGTTTATTTTGCTAAATGTTACCAGCTGCCTTGTCTTGAGGAGTGGATCTTGTTGTCTTGAAGGAATAGAACCAGGGGAGAAGGCAGCCTCTTAAAAGAGATTTTAAGTAAATAAATAAAAGAACACACTCTCCCCCACCCCCCACCCCCAAATCCACAAGTGGTGCAGTGGATCAGAGCACAAGTTGTTAAATAACTCATGGAGATTTTATCCCCCCGCACCCCGCCCCCTTCCTTCGCGCAGCTTTTTGCTGGAGGCACTGAGTGGCAGAGCATTTGAACGGCATAATCTATCTACGTTCTGCTGACCTGAGCTTGTCAATGCTAATTGTGTGGCTTTAATTGCAAAAACACATTTGCGTTAATGAAAAGGGTTTAACTTAAATCCTTCCTTCTCAGGACTAGTGTCAAAATGTTTCAGAAGAAGCGGGCCGGCGAGCGAGATGAGGGTAGTAGCATCAGCTCTCCGTGCTGAATAAGCGGTGGGATGGTGTGATTCAGATTACACGTCTTGGCTGTCTGTCAGAAACCAGCTCTCTCGCTACAGCTGTTCAGGGTGTGATGGCCAGGGAACTGTAGCGCCCTGATAAATGCGTCTCTTTTTGTTGCGCTGCTTGGGAAAAGTCTGATTTATTTAGTCTGCTGAAGAAATGGGAATTTAAGTAGCTCCTGTTCTATAGAGCGAGCTCCGGCTTCAGCAGCTTGGCTTGGCGTGTGAAAACAGCACAGCTGAATAATGGGAGAGCGCGAGGTAGATGTCTCTCCTTCCTCTCAGGTGTTTGCTGCTGCTGCTGGCGATGAAGCTGCTGCTTTATTAGCTGCTCCGAGATCATTTTCTCCTAACCTGCAGTCTGTGGTAAATAGTGTTAGTGCAGCCCAGTCCCTGCCACGGCGCTGCGCTCACAGGGGATGCTCTCATCGCCGACGGTAGCACGAGGAGCCAGGCTGCAGTACCCCTCCTTCAGGTGTAACTTTAAAAATGGTGAAGAAACTCCTGGGGAGGAACATTTAATCTTTGCCTTGATGGCCATGCTTGCAAACTCATGTTTAATGCCTGCGGCTCAGCTACAGGGCATTGTGCCCGGTCAGGTAAAGCATATGGTACTTTACCCTCTCTGTGCCTCCTTAGCCAAAGGGGAAGGCGACACTGACCCCTGTGTTGGTTTTCCCCACTCGCCGTATTGTTTTTCCTTGAAGCACAGCCTTCTCGTTTGGCTGCTGTTGCTGGAAAATACGCTGGTCTGATGAAGGATGATAGTTCGTGTGAGCATCCTCTCTCCAGCTGGTCTGATAAGCAGTTTTCAATTACTTTTTGCCAAAAGATACTGCCTATGCAAGGGATTTATTTTCTTTTGTCCGTAAGATCATCTATAGATTTTAGTAACACAGTGGGGAAGTGCTGTTTGTCATTTAGGGAGAAGCAGAACTTGTGATGCTGCCAATTTTTTTTAGCTTTTTAGTTACTTTCTACTTTATTTTCCTTCATGTGATCGGAAGACTGTAATTAGTTGTCACTCAGTTATTCCTGGGGACACAATGAAAGCACTCAGAAGCAGAAAGCAACAGAAATCTAGCCGAATGGAAGGAAGGTTAATATTATTTGGGGAAAGAAGATTTAAATTTAGCCTATGTTCCTCACAGTAACGCCGTCATGGCATATAGGGAATAGCCATTTGGAGAGGGAGGGTGTTTGCATGTTTATTTTGTAAGTAGATGGTTGATGCCTAGCGTGCATCAGGATGAAATTTGGTTTTGGGAGAGACACTTTTTTGGCTCCCCGTGGTGCCAAGGGCAAGAGAAACCACTGGGCTTCAGGAGTCCAGGGACTTTCTGTTTGTGATGATGCTGATGGTAGCACAAGCCAAGCCTGCCAGCACATGATGGTATTTTCACGCTGGAGCATGGAGATGGCACTGCACATGGTCTTAATCTCCCCACAACTACTGCAAATAGAGCGCCACCAAAACTCCCGGGAGCTGTGCAAACTCAGTGCATTACTCGAAGGGAAGGAAATAGGCACTCACAAATATTTTGCCAGTGTGAGTTTTGTGTGTGTGTAGGATTCTGACACTGCAGGGGCTGGGAAAGCCCCACTGGCTGAAGAGGTAGAGCGATGTTGCCATACCCTGTTTAACATGCCTAGAGTGCTCCCACAAGTCACAAGCGCGGCAGCAAGAAGAGCTCTTAAGTGCCCCGGTTGCTTTATAGATGTTGCTGTGTTTTCACCCGGTAGTGCAGGTTTGGATTTTCTGCTTTTGTGTCTCAGAAACACAAAGTTTTTTTTTTCTTTTAGCTGTGTGTTTCTGGGGGATGTCTCTCTTTCTCAGTCCAGTTAGGCAGAAGAGGTAGCGTTACCAAAGCCAAGTGTTGGTCAACACGCTGACATCAGGGCTGGTAGCCTGAATCATTTTAATGATTCCCCCCCGCCCCAATAAATATGTAAAAGAAAAGCACCCTTGGGTAAACACCCCAGTGTTACTAAATCCACGGCCAAAAGCAGAGGCAGTCAAGGGTTTCACCACTGTTTCTAAATTTCCTCTTTCCAGTAATTCAGGGTTACCACAGGTGTTGGAAATTATGGTGGCTCAGACCACTCTTTAGATGGACTTTTCTCATTAGCAAAATTTCTTCTGATTTCAAATTGGTGCTACCGTGGCCACGGATATTGATGCAGCATGGGATGATTCTTTTCCTTACCAAAATGTCAGCTATTAAATTTAATATGCTAATTATATCAGTAGTTTCAAAACTGGCTATCTCGAAGGCTGCTTTTTTAGTTGTATAACTTAGAAAACACATTCCAGTCAGTGATCCTGTGTTTTAAAAAAAACTGAGGAAGATGCTTTAAGCTGCGTTCCAGTTCTTCTAAACGACATTCCCCTTCCTGCTCAGCTGCACACACAATATTTCTGTGTATCTTCTGGTTCTTTAGATAATTTTTTTTTTTTAAAAAACACTGTCTTTCTTTTTTCACAATTTTCCATTTGACAAGCCTAGGAAAGTTCTCACTATGGAAAAAGATGTGTTTTACTTGACCTCTACTGCCAAAATGCTGCCTGCTAAAAAACAAATCAGCCTCCTAAATTGTTTCTCACTGTGTTGTTCATCCTTGTAAAAGAAAAGGTGGAATTATAAAGTTACCTGTTGCCATCAGCCACTTATGTGATGGTTTAAATCTTCCTTGCCCTTCAGACCTAAAAATCTTAAAAAAAAAAGAAAAAAAAATCTCACTTGATTATCTTATAATTATACTGGACAGAATTCATAACAGAGGAAAAACAACCAGTAAAAATGGATTTACTTAAGTCAGAGCCTCACGTTTTATTTAAACAACATGGTATCAGTAATTGACTAGATATTTTTAAATTCAAATAAGATTTTTCTCTTGTGTGTGAACCTTTTTTTTTTCTTTTACTCTCCTTTTCCCTTTCCCTCCTTTCCTCCCTCCCGTTCCTCAGTGCTCCCTGTGCAAATATAAACTGCATTTTTCAGCTAAAGGGAGTTGGCAAACTTGACAGAATGTGGTCACAAACCTCATGTCGCTTGTATAAGTCCGTATAGTAAATAGCTTTTTTGGGGGTGCATTTTTTGTGCTTGTGTGCAAATCCTATTGGTAAACAGGAGATGAAAACACTTTCAAAGCTGTGAAATTTCAAGAGCAAAAACAGTCGAATATTTCACCATTCTTATAGCTCAACCTTCAAGTAATAGTCGTCGTGGTTGCATTAAAAAAAAATGTTAACTGCAGCAACTGCTCCTAACATGTTCATGTATGTTTTTATATTTGACTTGAATAGATTTTTCTTCCTATATCTTTATGCAGTTGGGCAGTCTAAGATTTGCGTTGGAGTGAAGGTGTGATTAAGAATGAAACCCCATTCTGATGATGACGACGTACAAATAGTCAATATTATTAGAGTTTCCTCCTAGGGGAAAACACCACCGTCCTTTGAAAAGAATTCCTAGGTTATTTGTTTATTTTTATTATTGCTGTGCTTTGCCTTTGCAAACGGCAAGCGACTTCCTAGCCGTTACGGGGAAAGCCGACTGACGCAGGGTGCTGCGATGGAAGCAGCGGCTGGCCCTGGGCTCCGTAGCTCAGGAGTCGCCCCCAGAAGCGCTCTGGCTGCCTATCGCTTCCCGACCACGCTGGGACCTCGGCAGCCGGCGGGGAAGCGTGTTGTGGCTAAGTGGGAGTGCAATGACCAGCGCTGATTGCTGTCAGGGGGACGTCGACGACCTTTGCTTAGTCAGAGGTCATGAAATTTGGGGTGTGCTATCTTCGGCTTCCTTCGTTAAAGGAGTGTGGCAAAAAAAGTTTAACAGTGATTTGTCAAGTACTATTAATTGCTGCTATTTACGTTTGCAGCTCTGTAGCTCCCGTTTCAAAGTTAATTTGGAGAGAAGGGAAAGCCCGCACTAATTGTTTTACACGGCAATGGACAATGTCAAGGAATTTCAATTGCTGCTCATCCAATTCTTCCTGATTTGTTTTCTTGTTGGGTACTGGCTGCCAGATTGCCAACAAGTCAGAGAGCAAAAACCATCCCGGGGAGGGAATGATACCAGCATAGACTTAAGTTTAAAGAACAAATAAACGAGCCCCCCAGTATCTTCATATGGGTTTCAGATAGCGAATGCATACTTAATTCACTCTCCAGCGGGCTTGCACAAGCATAAACAAGACAAATGTGTGTAATTATTTTGCAGAAGGCTGCGGGAGAGGGTTGCTGTATTTCATATGGCACCGTCTCGCATTGTCCTCCCTCGCTCAATAGGGACACAAGTCATGGCTTAGTGGAAATCGCCAGGGATATTTACTGGTGCCTCCCCAAAGCTGGGGAGGGAGATGTGGATAAAAGCCAATTCTCACTTCACTTCTAACCAAATCTACGATCTTTTTTGCTTAACGGCTGCCGTTCAGGTTCTGCCCCCCCCCCTCCCCCCCTCGCCTTCAGCTCCAGGAGCCTTAAAAATGTTACGCATCGGAGCACCTGCGTTCCGAATATAACGGCCTTAAAAATGTAATTGAGGGATTTTCACTTTTGTAGGCAAATCAGCAGGGTTGATATTGATCCATCTTTTTAGGGAGCCACAGTGCACCAGAAGGTGATACTGTAGAGGGCCCCGTAAACCCTCGGAGCCTTCTGTCTAATTTGGCAGAAAAACACAGAATGTCGGACAACAAAAGAACGATCCGATTCTGTAAGAAATCTTCATCCCTCCCACCCCCTTTTCACAAGACTAAAGAAGAAAAAAAAAAAAAAAAGAGAAAAAAAAAAAAGAGACTTAATTTTTTCAGCTGCACACAATGATTTGGTGCTCGCTCTTGCATTGAAACAGTTGCTGTCAGAACAGGCAGGAAACAGTTTTCTTTTAATTGCTGAAATCATTCGGAAGTGCTTCATGCACGGCTTCTATACAGCAGATGCTGTGCATTAATTGGCCTGTGTAGGGCTGACCCAGGGTTCCTTGCATCGGGCCCAATTTTAAGCAGAGGGTTTAAATAGCTTATTTCTTATTTTGTATAACCTAGCGTACGTTCTGAGTGCGTTTGCACGTGGGGTATTTCATGGTCTGCAGTTTCTAATGTCAGGTGGGTTTCAAAACCTGTGTTTCTCTGGTAATGTACTAGCAGCAGGTAAGCTCTAAATACCATCCATCAGGAGCTGATTTTTTATCCAGATACTCCAATGACTGATGAACCTGTCTTTTGTATGAATGTTCAGCACAGGAGAAAGCCATATGCCCCTGGCACTGGTTCCTATGCATTCTTTACAGTTCATAGTGAGGAGATTAAGAAAAAACCCACCCCAAACCCTTACATTTACACGTCTTTCATTTATTTAGCAGTTAGCACTTTCTAAAATAGCTCTTTTTTTTTTTTT